>CCAG010008180.1:0-16432 GCA_001077435.1 Glossina morsitans morsitans
TGTGTGTGTGTGCGTGTGCGTGTATGTGAAAGTGTGAAAGTGTCTGTGCATGTCTATATGCATGTGCGTGTGTTTGTGTGCGTGTATGTGCAATTTGTAAATTTAAGACAAGATGACCAACTAAACAGACATTTTGGTTTCTTCTTTTTTTTTTTTTTTTTTTTTTTTAAGTTGAGAAAAAGGAAACCTCAAAAATTATAAAGCATATTTAAAGGGTTGGTAGGATTTTAAGATTAAATCGATTGTAATAAAGAAAATTTTTTTAAAAATTTATATGTAATATATATTACATATGTATATATATATAACATATTTATATATTTTAAAAAATTACATATCACACGCACGTATATATCTCTCTCTATATATATGTATACGCAAATATATATATATATATGTACATAGGTGGCAGAAAAAGAATATATTAGAAAAAATTTTTTTTTTCTGCAGTTATTTTTGAGTTGTTTTTTTTTTTTCTCACTAACGCTCCTTGAGTGTGAGATCACCACTAGAGAATATGTGTTGTAACTTCGTGCTTAGTTGGCACCAGTAAAAAACTTCGGTATTTCATTTTTTTTTTGTTTTTTTTGCTTCCGCATATATAAAATTACGAATTATTCGTAAGGTTTGCATTTAATGAGCAGGAGAGCAAAGTATGCGTCGGTTTGAAATTGACTTTTTGAACAACTAAAAGTATGCTTTAGATTTCATTTACTTGTTTATTACGAATTACTGTGAAAGCGTTGCTCGTTTAATGACCAACGAGCAAAGTATGCAACGATTTTGAGGTTTACTTTTAATCAACTAAAACTATACTATACATATACATAAATGGTTAATGGTTTTTTCTTCTTATCTTTTTTTCTATTTTTATTCTTTTTTTGTACTACAAAATATTAATTATTTATATACTTTCTTTTTATTTTTTTTTGTTTTCTTGTTTTTTTTAGTGTGTTAAGTTTATATGTTGGAATTTCCCACTTAAACTCTTACTCTCTCTCTTTCTCTCTCTCTCTTTCTCTCTCCGTTTTCTACTCCTACTCACTCTACGTTTTTTACTAATCCACAACGAAATAATTTTGTACTTTAAAAAAAAAAGAAGCAAATTAAAATCAATACTTATACTTCAGCCTGCGTTAAAAAAAAAATTGCTGAAATTTCATATTTAATTATATAATTAAAGTTAATTTATAAATGATAAAAATATTTATTAATAATATATCTAAACATACCAGTAATACTCATATATATACATATATATATATACATATATATTTATATATACATATATATATATAAATATATTTTTAAAGTGTTTAAGTGTATTTGTTAAATGACTTTTAAAAGACTTGTATATATATATTAAAAAAATAAAAAAAAATATATATAAATAAATAAATAAATTAATTGAACGCCTGAAAATATATTTTAAAAGGAAAAGAAATTGATTTTCAAGTGTTGTTTGTTATTGTTTTCAATTTTCTCGATTCTGATTAGAGTTAAAAGATATCCTTATGATCGGCTCATTTTGGAATTTGTGCAGAGCGTGCCCATCAATGCCGGTTGACAAGGTGAGTGTTGATCGTATATTATATGAAATTGAATTGAAATATAAGAACATTTTGTCAAACTCTTGTAGACACGACATGGTTCAGAGCAACATAACCAAGAAAAACAGGCCAATGGGTCAATTTTTCTGTTGCTGTTGCTGTTTACGGTTTTTTTTATTTTTATTTCTTTCTAAAGCCATAAAAGCAATGATTTCATACACTGCAGTATTTTTTGATAGCCAAAACATTATCGTAAACTGAGACAACAACAATAAAAGCAAGAGCGCAACGATTGCATTGTTATTGCTTTCATTGTTCAGCATGTTTTGCCCCAATATAATGGTGGTTGAGATTGTGTTGGTCTTTAGTGTTTTTTTTTTGATTTTGATTTTCGTTGTTGTTGTCGCTGTTGTTTTTAAACCATAACTTCACGTTTAGTAAGGATATCATAGTCTTACGTATTACATTTTGTTCTTATTTTCCGTTTATTCCATATCAAGCAGTCGTAGGGGTGAAATTTTTTCTCACCGCATATAAGACGCCTGTTATAGTAAAATTTATTAAGGATTTTAAATTTAATGGAAAAACAAGTGAAAGCATTATAGTAGGCCACGGCAAACCATTAAATACTCTACAGTTATTTATATGACGACTCTTCAAAATGAATAACAATCTTCAATAGAGTTTGTCGTTGGGCCAAAATCCGCCGGTATATCAAATTTCATCAAAAGTCCGCCGGTTAAACACAAGATTAGATAAATAGACATCAATGGACAGATGGACAAGAAAGTTCCGATCTATTTAGAGAGTGATTCTGAATCGATCGGTATAATTTTTTTATCTCAAATGCTTCTGGATTTTCTATACGTTCGCAACGTCCATACGTCTCTTGTGTATGGGGTATAAAGAAGCTTTTCAAAATTATAGCAAACAGTAAGAAAATCATTTGTAACAGGAAATTTCTCTGACACCTCTATCTGCCATGAGCATACTCTGCTCTTGTCCTCTTATTTTTTCTATCATCTATAAAAATAAGTGTAAGAGATCCCCGGCATATTTTTCCTCAGTGATTTTAAGGCTTTGCGGCTACAAGCTCTAGTCAGTTCATGTGATAATATGTTGACATCGTTCGTAATTTATCAAGTTAAGTCTAAAAGGAGGCAAGAGTGGCGTACCGTTAGGCGTAAAGCAATTTAAATGAAATAATTTCGAGGAAATTTGATAGTGGTAGTATTAAGATCGCTATAGTTGAGAAACTTTTTTGTTTTCAAAGCATTTAAAAAAATATTTTGGGAAAAAAGTCGGTCATGTGTTTGTGAGAAGTCCATTTTTTTACACAATTTGGTTTATGATTTTAAGGAGACAGTACAATATTCTATTATTAATATAAAGTAAATTAATGCAAGGGTTATTTGGGATCTGGTTCTTGTGATTCTGTCGGTCAATGCTGGATATTTTAGTATCAAAGGGTGGTCTCCAAGTGCGGATGTTCTCGTTCATAGCTAACTACTCTTTATGCTTTAAAGACTGGCAACGAGCTTAATAAGCATGATTTTTGTTTAACTGTTAGAACATGATTGGACTTACATGTAGCTGATCAGGTAAAAATCGCCACTGTCAAGTCTGTATACCTGGGTTTAATTCGTGGTGCGGTAGACTATACTTTAATTATGATTGTTGCGTGGTCATAGCTATATTTAGTGCTTGGTAAGTGAAGTGTAACGCTTGACCATCAAGGATAGACTTTCTAGGTTGCGGTCATTCCTTCCTTGCTTCGTCATCACGTAACCAGTGTTGTACGTACAGGAGACATCCCCTGAGGATTTGGTCTTATCAAAAATATAAGAAACTTTTTTTTTCTATTACGTCATTTTTAGTTGCAACTATGTTAGATTATTCGCCGTGAAATAAATCAAAATATTTCAGTAAATTACATTAAACAAAAAAAAAAAAACAGTATTATGATAAGAATACTTCTTGTCTTTCGATTTTCTCTCCGGCTATCTCCTATACGTAAAGTGCAGCGGTGATTAGGAAGGATTATTTGTAATGGAAGAGACGAGAAGGGAGTAGTACTTGTGTACGCTCGACTTGGGAGTTGAAACAGCTGGAAATTTGGAAAAGACCGGGAGTACCGTTACGAAGCAACGAAACGCGATAGTGTGTTGCCCAGTGTACACGCGACTTTAGGACGAATGGGTGAGAAGGGAGATAGACGTATTGGCCTAAGAAAGTCGCGCAATTCTTTTCTTATTTCCATTGAATACTTACCTTGAATTTATGGAGGCAATAATTCGTCAAACATTTCATCCTTACCCTTAACTTACATTCCATCATCTTTAATATGAATTCTGCAGAGTATAGGGCCATTATAGTTTAGCTTTTAACGCTCAAAATCTATGTGTCGTTAACTGTTAATTATACGTCAACCATTATTTGATAGAGATTCCGCTATTTATTATTTAAAAGACGACATATATCCGTGATGCTTTTACACCATACCAAACTTGCGGTACAAGGGTGTATTAAGTCTATGTAGATGTATACAAAACTCAGAAGAATTTCAGATAAAATAATCTCTTATTGTACCGATCGATTCAGAATGATTTTTTGAGGAGATCTGAAGTTGTCTGTCCGCTTGTCTGCCTGTCCGCCCGATGCCTATTCATGTACTCTGATGTTCAAACACTAGAACTTTGATGAAATTTGGTAGAACGACGTGTTTTGACTCAAATGTGGAGGCTATTGAAAACGGTTCGTATCGGACTACTTATTCGACCACTTCCCATACTTTTTTTTTTTTTTTTAAAGTCGTTGAATGAATAAATGTATTACACAAAGTATCGTAGGGTATTTAATGGTGAGTTGCGGCCTAACATAACGCTTTTGCTTTTGACAGTTTTTCCTCCTACGCATGGCTTGTAATGCGTCAATTTACTGCTAAAATATTTTCATCATCTTTTGCAAAGCGCTGTAAAAACTCGATACCAGAAAATTCTGATTATGACACTTTTTCGTTCTTAATGACAGCCTCTTTGTACGCTTCAAATTATTTACCTTTCAATATGCTTCGTTAGCAAAAATAAACATTATTCGCTTAACAGTTATTATTATTTGCTTAGAACATAAAAGCATTCAATAAACTTAGCCTAGCTTAAGGTAACTAGATTAAATTCTTTGCATTGCCTATCGTACAGAGAGAGGGAATATAAATGGAATTTGCTTTCAGAAGAGTTCCATTAAGAGCAAAGCGTAATGTTGTTACAGTTTCGATGAGAACATGAAATGCTTGTTGCTGTTGTTGTTGTTGTTGTTATTAATAAGAAAGTTTATACGCTTTTCCGTTTTTAATAGAGATATGAAATGATAAATGAAAAAATATGAAGAAAATATACAAACAAATTTTCATATAATTATTAGAATTATTATTTTTAATGTCAGCTTATAAGCATGATCGTTATATCTAACTAAACGTTGATTACTAATACTAAATAATTATTTGTTTTATTTATTTTTTTAATTTTTTTTTTTATAGAAAATTTCTAATATTACGACAAAAGTATTGTTATTTCTTTTGTATTCGCTTTTCTATAGAAAATTAGTATTGATAGCATCAAGGTTATCGCTTTTTGTTTTTTTCTATAAAAAGAAAATTAAAAGCCTTCATGGTGGGAACATTGATTGAAATGTTTATAAAATGAAAAAAGAAAAAAAAAACAAAACAACAAATACTAAGAGAAATAGAAGAATAATATTATAACATATCATTAGGCTATCGTAATTTACTAATTATGTGATCTATTTTTAGTTAAAACTTAAATTTGAAATATGTCCTCAGTATATGACAGACATCCATCCCATTAGGTTAATTCCGGAGAAAAATTAAAAAAAACATGAAATAATAATCTTTGACTTTGGAAGATTAAATATTTTACCTCAATCTTTGCCTTTGCCTTACTCCTCCGTACAATTTTTTTAATGAAAAACAAAGTATCAAACCTGATGGTCATGTTTGATTATTTACAGCTTTGTATGTAGTAATCTTACAATGAAACCATTTGCATCCTTGGAAAGTATATGACCTTAAGTTTCAAAAAAAAAAAAAAAAACCAAGCATGAAAAACAACTTATGCAATGCAAATAAGACTGAAATTTAAAAAAAAAAAAAAAAAAAAATGCAAAAATTTTATAATTTGCATGAAGAACTCTGGAGTAGTGTTAGCAAAAATTTCTATTTAATTCGTTCTTCTAATTCCTCTTAAAAATTTCAGAATGTATGGAAAACATAGGCCTGCTCTTTTTTTTTTTCTGTTTAAGCAAAACCTTATCTAGGTGCAGAGTTTTTTCCTTTGAAATTTTTTGTTTAAAAAAAATGCACCAATTTTTATATTACCAACGAAAGTGTGAGGATGCATAACAGGTTCATAATATTTTCCTTTTCCATGAAGATCAATCCCTTGCACACTGCACAAGGAATGCTTCTCCTATACATGTATGCACCTTGATGGTCAGAAGGAAGTGAGAGAGGAGAAGGCGTAAGGTAACGTGGCCATAACCTACTGGGTTATTTATTCACTGGTACGGACTGAGCACCCAAATATAGAAAAAACTGATTATGACGGTCCAAACCGCAGTGAGATTTGAACCCGCGAACTCTTACTTATTCAACGCAATTCTTACTTACTCAACTATGTGGTAGATCGTAGCGTTCTCTAAAGGCCTCATGAAGCCTGTATTTTCTTCTTAAACCATTCTATTAATCCGTCCCTCTGTCCGTCACTCATATAAGTTGCCGATGAGCAGTTTAATCTTGTTGCTCACATTCTTTGTTGGTGACCACAAATCAATTGTAGTATAGCCGCAATACACCAATGGCCAAAAGGATTTAATTGATAATATATCATAGCAATAGATCTAAAAAAACCGCTATGTGGATGCCCAAGATTCAACCTAAGATGAGTACAACTTTTTTTGCTTCTTTTATTCTTCTACAAGACTGCTTTCAGAGCCTCACTCTGGAGTTTTTTACAAAGTAGATAAAATTTTTAAAAGGACAAAGTACGTGGTAAAGGAATCCTGTGATATAGAGCACATTGCGATTGGGTAATACGCCTTAAGTTGAGTACCCCGTCCTACGTTGAATTGAAAAATGAGTTTTATCCACTTCTTAGGGTCAGCCGCATTCGCTCGCCTCTTAAGGCAGCTGTTAAGTCTTCACTGCAGGAAAACACTTTAAAAAAGAAAGATAAGAAACATCTGTCTATCTGTACAATACACTTTCATGATTATTCAAAGTTCACTACGTCTTCTCAAATAGCTTACTATTAGATATTGATCTAAAATTTATTGAAATCACTTTTATTATATGATTACTGCGGTCATATAAACGAGTCATTGACTTTTGTTCTTTTCTTTATTACACAATAAAAATTTTTTTTGTAGAAAAAATTATTTGGCTAGGAAGTCATAAAAACTCTTTAAACATACATAATATCAATGCAATACAAGTGTGGACCTAGTATATTATAAAAAATATAAATAAAAGGCGAAAAAAAAAATAAAAAAAATCAATAACATATGTTAGAATAAGTTTGCATGTGCGAAATGGTAACATGGCAAAGTTCGATACGATTAAGTATGCACAGGCAACCCATAAAAATAGCTTATAAAAGGAAAGTGGACAATAACTGAATGCTAACTGACATCTAACTTAAAAAGTGGTAGCGAATGTAATGTAATTCTATTTTCATTAAATGCAAATACAATATGAAAAATTCTCTCTCTCTCTCTCTCTCTCTCTCTCTCTAAAAGAGGTATAGATAGATAGATAGGCTGGCAAAGAGAAAGACACAGGGAAAGGGCAGAGTGAGTGAGAGTCAGGGCGAGAGAGATAGAGAGAGAGAGAGAGAGAGAGAGAGAAAAAAAGCAAGAAAAAGATTGTATGTTTGTGTGCAAGCAAAAAGAGAGTAACACCGATGACACATATGTACAATGAGTGAATCAGCCTAAGAATATGTTTTAAAATCTGCAACAATTCCCATTTCCAATACTGGAAGTTTAAGAACCGCATTAGAGTAAACGAATGCATAGAGAAAAGTGGGGATAGAGAAAAAGAGAAAGAGAGAGAGAGCGCGAGAGGGAGAGCGAGAGAGAGAGAGACAGAGACAGAGGGAAAGAAAACAGCGAAAAGGACGTGAGTTCAAATACTCGGTATATACTCAGAGAATTAAGAAGAAAAAAAAAAAGGAAAGAAAGAAAATATTGGAGAATTTTTTTTATTTATTTTTTTTTTTATTAGATATCTGTCGGCTTACATATGATATAGAAGGAAAAACGAGAAATATTGTGCAATGCACACATGCAAGGAACCGGCTTTTTTTTTACTACATATACATACCTGGTTATATATAAAGCTGTATACATATATATATGTAATTCTACAGCTGAGCACTTGTATATGTATGTGAGATTGAAATGTGTTATAAAAATAATCAACTTAAAGCGAATTGTGGATACCCATCAAGTAAATTGAAATGACTTTTATGATGTTTTTTTTTTTTATTTTTTTTACGGCACAATAGTAAAGCAAATATTTTAGTCAATTATCAATTTTCGAAAAAGTAAATGCATTCCTCTCATGTGCCTTAAGGGTAACTATAAAGTTTATAAGCATATTAAGGAACGATTAGTCTTAGCCGCAGGCTGTACAAAAAGCTTAACGTAACGAAGATTTACCAACTATTCCGGACAACCTAAAAAAGATTAGTTTTAGTCAAAGGCCTAAAGTACAAGAAAGATTTTCAATTTATTTACAAAAAAATTAAATCAGTCTCAGACACTCTTGTCTATGTCATACGTGCTGTGGATGACCATAACAGCCTGATTGGCATATGTCTGAATACATTAAATAAAAAAAAGAAATTTCATTTTTTCAAAGGTTTTTAAGAAGTAAAGCTATTATGTGTTTTTCTTTTTTTTTTTTCTTCATCATTTTTCTTATTGTCTTTAAATGAGGCTGCCGCATAGCCAAGTAGATAATAGCCAAGGTGTCGGCAAGCTCAAATCTTATTTTGCTTTTGACTGTATACTCGATTGTAGTTGTAGTTGAGTGCTCGGGCGGTAAAAGCACATAACACCTGCCTGGACAAAGCAAATTCTATCGCACTGAGATTTGAATCTGTGAACACTGACTTGATAATCGCGATTCTTATCTATTCGGCTACTTTTGCGATTGCTACTTTTCTCTATTTCTCTTCCCTTACTCTACTTTTTCGTTTATCATCGGCATGTTGTCCATGTATAGGAAACATCCCCTGAGTGATTGATCATATTAGGAAAAAAAAAAAAAAGAAAAAATTCCTCAAAGAGAATTCTTCTTTTATTAAAAGACTCATGACGTCAATGAACTCTTTGCAATCTTCCCCACCCCATGTGAAGAGGGCATCCTCTGAGTGATTGGTCATAAAAGAAAAAAAAAAGCAGCACAATTCCTTAAATGTTTAAGAATGTTTTCTAAAAATTTTCATAGGAAGTTAAACATCTTCATGTTGTAGTCTTTGGGGTGAAGCCACTACAACCAGTACTTTTTACAACTTTTCCAACTTTTTCAAACCTCAATCAAATTCAGTTCAAAGGGTGTGGAATTTTTTTCATAAATTAATTGAAATAATTTGATATCCGATTTTCAAATAATGTTTTCGAAAAATAAAAAATTGTTATATAAAGAATTGACGCTTCTTCTTCTTCCTCAGTATTTCCTAAAATACCTATTCTACATCCTTAGCTAAATAGTGAACAATATTTAATGATTTTTTTTTTCTTTTAGATAGAAAATTGCAACCTGTAGGATTGTGCCCACAAAGTTGTTGTAAAGAACTGTTTCCTTAAAGGACCGCTCCGTTGCTTTTCTTAATTTTATAATATTATTAAACATTTTTTATTATAATTCTTATTTTTATAGTTCATTTTGTCCGCCTGAGTGACCAAGTAAGCGAAGCATTTCATTGAACACTTTAAAGGTCATGGGTTCCAATCTCAAGTGTAGTAGAATTTTCAGTAAAGCTGATTGCCTTCAGATGCATGCTAATGGTTTACAATTTTATTTACTTCTAAAATTTATTTCTTCCTTGTTAAATTAATAATAAAATTTTATTTTATAATATTATTAAATATTTCTTTTTGTAATTAATATTTTATATTTATCATTTTATCCGTCTGAGTGGCCGAGTAGGCAAGGCATCTCATTTAACACTTTAAAGGTCATTGGTTCAAATCCCAAGTGCAATGGAATTTTCAATGAAGTCGATAGCCTTTAGCTAATGGTTTAAGACTTTTTCTTCTTCTTAGAATAATAATAATAATAACAATAATTATAAACTAAGTTATTTGGATCAAAGAAACGGATTCTAGGATCAAAGAAGCAAATTCTAGGATCAAAGAAATGGATTCTAGGATCAAAGTAGGATGAGAGAGAGCACTAAGCTTAGTGGCGGACTATTAAGCGGCTAAGCGAAACTACTAAACACTACTACAACATCCTCATATGCAGATTACACTATATGGCTAGTTAAGTCTTGCTCTCTAGTTCCTCAACAATTGTACAAAAAAGTCCAAAAAAAATTTAGTTTCACTTAATCGATTTATTTTTCCGCAATAGATTGAAGAAAGTCGCCCTTAGTTTCATGGCAGCTTACGGCACATAATGCTACTTAAGACGTATGAAGCAAAAGGGTGTGAAGCGAAAGGGTATGAAGTAGAATAATCTGAAGCAGAAGGGTGTGAAGCTAAATGGTAGGAGAAAGGAGAAGAAAGAGGGAGAATTTGTTGATGCTTAATAGAAACATAAAGCCAAAGTTAGGGAACAAATGTTTATACACGTAAGAGCCTTGAATAATAAAAGGCATGGTTATGCATGAATTTTGCTTGAGGGTAATAATCGAAAGTTTCAGTTCTTTTTTCTAATAAGTGAACTAATAGTAGACCCATGACAAGAAAGGCTACATTGATGTGAATGTCTTGCTTACTCGGTAGACTTGCACTAGCACTTACCTTACCATGTGCTCCAAGTGCAATGATAAGTTCAATATAACTTAGTTTCGTAATTTTGCTTATAGGAAAAGAAAAGAAATGTGAGCAACGTTTTCGTACTCTTGGGTCGTGTGATTGCTATTACATCAGCATTTTGTTCTTGTTTCTGTTTTTGTTTTTTTTTTTTTTTTGTTTTCAATTTGCTTAACGAATGGCCACCAGTGGTACACAATCATTCGATTACTTTTTGTATATATTTATTGTGTCGACATGTACATATATACATACATGCACACATACGTATCTATATCTATATCTATAAAAGGATAAGTAAGTAAACGTGTACAGCTTAATTTATTTATTTAGTAGCCGGTTATATATATGTATATATATATATATGTGTATATACAAATATATAAAAATTTTCCCATTTTTTATGTTTTTATTATTCAGGGAAATGGATAGTCACGTTTTATGAGCATCACATTTTCAACCAATATGTTCGGAACAGAGTTTTGTTTTATTGTAGGAGAAAATTTTGTAATTTAAAGAAAATGAAAAATTATTCTGACAGCTTCAAGAAATTAATCGACAATAAAAGTTTTCTTTTTCCTTCTCTTTTATGCTTATTCTCAACCTATTAGTCATATAAAATAGCTTTGATGTTTTTAATCAGATTGTAATAAAAAAATACATTGAGTTAAGGAAAAAGTACGTGGCTTGTTTATGTATATATATATATATGGTTTTTTAATATGACCCTTTACTTAGGGGATAAACCCGAAAATGGCCGAGAATTGCGAACTCAATCTGGCTAAGTTTTCTACTGAAATTTAATTTTTTCTGTTTCTTTTATGATCTTTTATCTAGGGTCGCTTTACACAAGTAAGGGTCGCTTTACACCAGTAAGCACGGTGATGGCAGATAGGTCCGATGATAGCCTGGTTAAGTTTTCCACTGAAATTCAATTCTTTTCTTTTTTTAAAAGTGATCCTTTACTTACGGCGGCTTTAGTTGTATAAGCCCGTTGATGAACTGGAATTTGATTAGAATATTGTTTACACAGATTATAGAAACCTTTCAGTCACGTATTGTATGTAAGGAATATTTTTTGTTTGGTTTGAGCTAATTCACTTTAACAGTGGGAACCTTAGGTCAATTAGGAAGCATTGGCAGACTAACTGGCGAAAACTATTCGTTGAGATCCATTCAAAAATGAAAATCCTCCTCATAACTATGGATCTTTAATACATACAACTGTACAAATAACATAATGTTTGTACAACAATAAGTAATGGCTGTACAAATAAGCTGCCATTCTGTCATGGGCTGTGCTTCTGGCCATGATATTTAGCTTTTGCAGATGACAATCACTCAAATTGTTCAGATATGTTGGCTTAAAAGCAACAACTTTTCTATAGTTTTACATGGCAATTCAATTTGAAGAATGATCTAAAAGTTAACACTTCCGTCCGCGTCCGTTGCTTTAAATGGTCCTTTAATTGCAATCAAGAACGAACGAATAATAGCACGATATTAACACTTCCGTCTGCATTCTTTGCGTTAAGTGATCCTTTATTTCTAACCGTGTTACGGTTTTTTATAACGAGTCATACCACGATGTTAATGCTTCCGTCTGCATTCTCTTGACTTAAATGGTCCTTGAATTCTTATCATGCTACAGTTTTTTATAACGCATTATATCACAATGTGCCTCTCAGGCACTGATAAGAATTATATTCATAGTCTAAGCTCATTTACTTATCTAAACAGTTACATAAAAAAAAAACGTTCAAAAGATAAGCAGCAGCTAACAACACCATGCTTAAGCCACAGGCCACCCACCACCTTGCCAAATGGCAAGTAGTTAAAAAAGTAATCCAATCCGACCCATTTTCAATAGCGCTCATCCTTGGGCCTAAATCAAATGAAATTATCTCAAAAACTACGACCTATAGGTTAAAATGACGGACAGACAAGCTTAGAAAAAGCTCAGAATCACTTTCTGATCGGGATGTGGGGCTAACTCAAGCTCGTCTGACTGCCGCATACATCCGCACCAATTTAATATATCGTTGCATCGCAAGCACTATAGAGTATAGCAAGAGATCGTTTTAAACATTTTAAAGAAATACTTTCCCTATGAACTTTACATAATTTTCGAGAATAAATTCTTTTTATTGCTTTAGAATATTATTTCTCTTTATTACCACAATTGTTATGATTTTTTTTTTTATTTATGTTATATGAATATTTTGCATAACTCCACAGTACAGGGATGGTATAAAAAAAATTTATAAAGTCAAAGAGACAAAACAATAAAAATTATTTATAGGGATGCATATATTAGTCTGATTCGTTGAAATTGCGGGAAGTGCTATCAAGTGCTTTTGACCCAAGAGACTATAAAGTTTTTAAATATTATAGTTGAGGTTGAAGTAATATACGAGTAAAACTTGGTTTAAAAAAAAGTTTAAGTTAAGTAAAGTTCTCAAGTAAACATCTACATGGAAGGAAGGATGGAAGGAAGGATGGGAGGAAGGAAGAAAGGAAGTATGGGAACAGGGCTATCCATAATATAATAACATCAGAAAAAGCTTTAATTTAAGTGTTTTATGAACGCGTCAAAGCTTTAATTGTTTAACATAAGCAGCAATTAGGAGCGACATAAAACTTTAGTTTTAATTAATTATATAATGAAGTGCGTTAATTTTTTTACGTAGATAATCTCTTCCACGTCTACCACACATCAAAAATGATTATCTAGCTGGAATGCGTTTTAAACCGTTGCATTCATTACAGCTCCACATCACAGTTGATGCAGTTTTGTCCATAAAGTCTATTTTTGCACTTTGCCTTTGTCTTCCTACAGGAAGTTATTTATTTTTTTCTTTCACACACACTGTTACTTTCATAATACATCATAAAATCTCTTCTCTCTAAAGTAATTATTGGCCTGATTAACTATTCGCTTGTGAATTTGGCAAGCTTTATTTTGTCCGACCGATTCACTCGCAGTCTACTTGGATTGCCAGCCATCGTAAATTTTTCATGCAACTCTCTTCCTCTTCTTCTTTTTAATAGCTGCTTTGAACCTTGAAGAAAAACGTTTTTCACCTGAAAGGTATTAGATCTTGCAATTTCGAACTCTTCCCCAAGCGCTCTGGAAATGCTGTCTATGTCAAATAAATCCCTTGAGTTTGGTGTTTTATTTCTTTAACCCACAAACAGATGTCTTTAGAAAACATTTCTGGCATACTTTGTGATCTAGCATTCTTTGTGATCTTCACCGTGTTACAACGTGTGGCATCTTTTTGGTCAACAACATTTTGCTGTGCGAGTTAAAACCTAGCTTTAACCCATGTTAAAATTAGTTTGCGCGATCCGTGTAATCGTTTCGCTAGCTGCGCGTTCCAAAACAGTGATTCATAAGATGAGTTATTCGGTTAAAAAACCGATTAATAAAACCGATTACTCGGTTCAAAGAATCGATTCATTGTTCATCGATTAATTGTTTCAGAAAACGAAATACCCTAACGAAACATTTTCAAATGTTAGCACACACAGTGAGTCAACGCCACGTACCGTTTTCGGTACACGCTAATAAATTGAATAAAGTTGAATAAATACTTTTTCATGCACGTTGATAAGGCAAAATATATATTTTCTGTATGCTGCATGTATCCATGCCACCAACAGGGTTGCAAACATCATGACGTAGCATAAAAGAGGGGTAACAACAATTCATTTTTAGATTTTTAATATTTTAAATGAAGAAATTGAATTTTAGCAAATAATGTCTTTAGCTTAAAAAAAAGGGCGTAATAAGGACGAATCTTTGCTTTGCTTTGTCGAATGTTAACAAGTGAAAATGCACGGTGAGCCGGGGCCCACCTTTCAATACCCTGTGCCATCCTATAGTTATTCACATAACAATTTTTCGGAATAAGGCGTTGTCTGGGGAGTGGTCGAAATAGCGGTTCGATCCTAACCATTTTCAATAGTGTTTATCCTTGGGCGTCGATGTATCAAATCAGATCAAAACGTCGTAAAAACAACTTTACAAAACAAGCAGACAGACGGACAGACAGTGATTCCGAGTTAAGCGGTACAATAAAAGGTGGGTCTATTTCAAGTGTTGCATAGACCCGCATAACCTTAATATATGCTTATACAACAAGTGGTGGGGGCTATACAAATGGCTTTTAAACGGCACGTTTCCTATTTATTGCTCAAGTTCGTACTGAAGGTGCAGTATTGCAACTAATTTAAAAAGATTTATTTTCAAATGATGGCAATTTCAGGATACCGATATTCTAAGGTATTGAAATTGATTACGGGTGTGGAGGGTAAGTGAATTGCCATCAATGCGGGGAGTTAAGAAAATGTTATTATTATAAATTTAGCCAGAGAATAAATTCTAAGATTAAAGCCTTAAAGCATCTAGCATCTAATGTTTTCGGTTTTATTAAAAATTCTACCGCATTTGAGATTTTAACCCACGACCATTGAGTTGGTAGTCGAGAGTCTTGCCTCGCGGCCACTCAGGCGGATATTAAGAAAATAATTTCTTTTGTAGTTTGCGTAAACAGTTTTCACTTCTTTTGTTAACATTCATTCAGTTATTTGGGCAAAGATTCCTAAAAGGTTAAATTCAACCGAGATTATATTTAATAAATGTTTTAACTGTGAAATTATGTTAACCTTAGCGTGTTCATAAAAATCCTATGAATTTGAAAATCATCACGACAGCCTTGAGCTCTATTGTGCTCTACCACACTTGTGGTATAAGGATATATTAGATTGTGGATATATGTCACACCTAGAAGGACGTGCGATCGACCTATCTTTTATTACACAGATCGGTTCACTGTCTGAATCAATTTAAATTTGTCTGTCCGTCCGGCTGTCTGCTTTGATTGCTTGTGCTCAGTCTACTGGCCATACTTTTTGAGGCATTTTCATGAAATTTGATGCATTGACGTGATCCTTGGCCCAAGAAGAATCGCTGTTGAAAATGATCTAAATTCGACGAGTTTTCCGAGCGCTTTCCGTATAACATCTTATATTAAAAAGGTTGTTATATGGATAACTGCATTAAGGAAAGTGATGTAGGCTATTTTATGGTTGGCCATGGCCCACTATAGTTCTTTCACTTGTTTTTCAATCGATATCTTGCAAAATTTTGCGTTATCTTTAGACGCACGTAACTGAAAGCTTATACTCGAATTTGGTTTATTCGTACATACATGTATGCAAACTTGCAAGTATGACCCGACGAAGATAGGTGAAAGGTTGTGAGTGGGTGGGAGGGGGGAGCTTGAAGAGTTTCATTTTGAAAGCAAAGAAAATTTTATATTTATTTTTTCCTTTCCTTTCTTTTACAATTTATGCAGATTTCCTTCTATTGTTTAGTCCGTTAAAACTGGCAAAAACTATTATGAAACTTTTCACAAAACAAAAAAACAAAAAAAAATTCAAAAAGAAATTCGCTAACAAAAGAAAACGACGTAAAGCAGAGAAGCAAAAAAAAAAAAGAAAAAAGAAAAAATTAATAGAAAATTGCAACGTTAACAAATTAAAAGGTTTTTGGACACTTGCTGCTTAGTAAACCAAATGGCCACGTGATTGTTTTCTATGATTACTTTTTCTGGTGATTACACAGTTTGTATTTTGAATAAAAAAAAAAAAAAAAAAAAAGTAAAACAAAAATTTCCATTTACACGCAACCGCATAGTAATTGCATGTGCCACCCGGAAAAAAAAACTAATTTTTTTTCTTTTATATTCATATATGAAGCTAAACAAACAAACTGAGGCTGTTGCAAGTAATTTTACAAAAAAAAAAAAAAAAAT
>CCAG010008181.1:0-42121 GCA_001077435.1 Glossina morsitans morsitans
AAACTGAGGCTGTTGCAAGTAATTTTCAAAAAAAAAAAAATATCTTAGCATTTTTTGTTTTGTGTTGGCAAACAAATAAATATTTATTCACGCAAAAAAAAAAAAGAAACGAGAAGCAAGACAAATGAAATTTTAGCTTAGGTCTCAAGGCGAACACACTCCGCCGGAGAGATGTATTCAATTCATTGTAAATGTTGCCGTACAATCTAAAAAAAAAAAAAATTCGAAACCAAACATCGCGTATAAGTTATGCGTAAGTACGTGGAAATGGAAATGCTAAACCCGGGAAGTCTTGTTCGCCTTAGGGGCAAGTGAGGGAAGTATGAAGAACTCGAAGTAAAAAATATAAATCGGCTCGTTTGTCTGTTTGTGGGCGTGTCTTTAACTTAACTAAGGCCATTTTTAAAGGCTATGTGTACATCGTACGGAAAGGGAACGGGAACTCTGCTCAGAGTCATTGCATCCACATCTGCTGCTCTAGGTGGTAAGACATTGATATATCAACCGGTTGGACAAAATGTGTCATAAAGTTTATACGTGGTTCGGGTCATGTGATATTGATGCTAAAAATGAGGCGGATAATGTGTGTACTGCAGTCGGACATATGCTTGCTTTAGGTAGTAACTTATTGATACAAAAAAGGGGACGATAATGCGGATTTGAACTTATGGTTTCGTTTGGCCGTAAGATATTGCAAGAGAAAGAGGACGCAGACTCAGAGCTTTTTGTACCATCTTTAAACCCTAAGATATTAATATAACAATGGGAGGGAAAATGTGGAGATACTTATTGAATCTACATCTTTTTTAACCCGTAGGATATTGATATAAAAAAAGGGACACAGAATCTTTGCTTGGTTATTCGGACCTGCAGTTTCCTTAAATAGTAGGATATTGGTAAGAGGGACGCAGAGTCTCCTTCATATATGTTGATATAACAACAGAAGGGAAAATATGCAGATACTTATTGAACCTACGTCTTCTTTAGCCCGTAAGATATTGATATAAAAAAAAGGCCGCAGAATCTGTGATTGGTTATTCGGATCTATACTTTTTTTAAATCCTAAGTTATTGATATAAGAACGGGACGAGAAAAATGCGCATTGGGTGGTTCGGATTTAGACTTGATTCAGGTTGTAAGACCTATGCCTTCTTTAAATCATACGATATTCGTGAGGTGGACAATGTGTTTATTTTAGTTGGGACATACCTCTGACTAACGTAGTAAGATATTGATATAAGTAAGGCGTGTAGAATGTGCATACGATATTCATATAAAATTGGGAGGAACTATTTGTGATTCGCAGTCAGTCCTGCACCTTCAAGTTATAAGAAACTTGTATAAAAGCAGGGCGGACAAAGTGTGTACGATAATCGGGCTTATACTTCACATAGGTGGTGCAGTGTAATGGAAGTTACATTTATTTCAGGTCAAAAGGTATTCATAGAAACATGGGATGACAATCTGTGTAATTGGTAAATGGATCTATGACATGTTGAAATTTGTGGGAATTTCCCATATAAAATGAAGCGGGTAAAGGGTGTGTTGTGCTTGGGTATACTTCTGGTTTAAGGTAGTAAGATATTGATATAGCAAACGAGGATGGGCGGATGTGGCTACAAACCAACTATATATATATATATATGGAGGTGTATATGCAGGTAGGATTTTGAAAAGAGCACTGCTTAGAGTGACCCTACTCGTATCCATAAACTGAACGTATTAGTAACCCAAACAAAGCAGTCAGGGGTTGTGCCACGCAGGGTGGGGCCGATCAGAAAGACGGGAAGAAAGACAAAGAGATAGGTAGTGGCGGTCGTAACCTAGCACTAGTTATGTGTTAATCGTTCGATACTCTCCCTATAGCTACGGTCTGTAGCTCTATAGTGCTAAGGCTCTAATGTTCTGAAACTTGAATCCCCCATCACCGACTTGGTAGTCGCGAATGGCAAGAAAAAATGTTGAAAATTTTCATACAAATTTTCTATTTTCTTTTCCACTCCTTCAAGAGCCTTCGGGAACACAAGGTTTCCGAAATTCCTTTCCTTCCAGCATCTAGCACATAAATCTTCCATACATTATTAAATTTTTTACTCCATTGTAAACTAACCTCACTTTCTTAACTGGCTTAAAGGCTGTAAGCTTATTAGGATTACTTATGAAATCAGCTCTAACTTTTTTTTTATCCATGTTTGGTTGGAAGAGTTTAACTTTCAAAGGAGATAGATAAATAAAGTAAAAGGTCTTATATGGCTTTTCTGGCCTTTACAGTTTTACAGTCCAATACCCGATATCAAAAAATGACGTAACAATTTTAAATTTACTATGGAAAAAATTTGCATTTGCATTTGATCAACGGCAATAAATTTGAAAGAAACCTAAGAGTGCGGCGTTAAAGGAAAAGTTTCGATATATTCTTTACCTACCTGCCGCATTTTGAAAAGCCTGAGAGCGTACCTCTATCATAATCCCTTCTTATTCATTGCATTTTGTAGCATTTTATTATTTATTTATTTGGTTTGTTTGTTTTTTTTTTGTTTTTTTTGCTTTTAATTTTTTCCTATTTTCCTTTTTGCAATTTAACAACTTTATGGTTACAGTTCATGCACCAGCAACAATAAATACCAGTGCACATCGTAGTACCATAACATGTAAAACCATTAGCAATAGCAACAAAAGCAAGCAGGTGTATGCTGCCATCGCTCTACTATCATAGACTCTTAAACTACATTTATTTTTTCTTTCATTTCGCTTTATTATTTAGTATTCTTTCTATTTCTGTGTGCATTTTATTTTCTAATTTTTTTCTTTTCTTTTCTTCATTTTTTTTTTTTTTTTTGTTGTAGTACATTTCCATCAGGTATAGCAGACGAAAGCAAATGTTTTGCCCATGCTTTTTTTCTATATTTGCTCTTAACTGCAACTACATTGTTGTAGCAGTAGTAGTAGTAGTAGTGGTAGTAGTAGACATGCAAAAATATGCATTTAATCAATGATGTTAAAGATAATTTCTGTAGAGAAAAAGATAAGAAAAATGAGAAAAAATTGTTTAAATTAACATTAACATTAATGGGGTTTCGGCACTTAATTAATTTGTTTGCCGTAACCCAATTATTTTAGAAAGCAGAAATCTTGATCGCATTTACATTTGTTTGTCTTTCATGCCTTTCATGCCATGATATGTTTTATTATATGTCGACAGACGATTTGCTGTCAAATACTTTTTACCACTTTCGAAATTTCAACTCAGTTACTAGTCATCTCACATTTAGGGTAGAAAGCTCTTTGTTTAGTTGCTGGTAATCTTACATTTAGGGTAGAAAGCTCTTTCTTCCATAACTAAGTTTAGTTAAGAAAGATTTCTTGAAGAAGCCTTGAAGACTTAAAGTGAAATTACTTAGCTGTAGCGACAGATCCAGAGAGACCCATAAAATATTATAGTGTTACGTCTCTAATCTCTTGTAGGGGGACGGAGGGAACTAACACTCTGAATGACTGATAATATTTAAAAAAACGCTTCGGGGTGCACATCCAACTGTTGTACACTCAAATGGACATAACGGTCTCTTATTAATAAAATAAACGCTTCAACGAAGAGATCATTGGATAAAGAATGACGGTTTTATCAGAGAGAGAACCGAGTCTTATATGGAAATGAAATGAGGATTACAATTAGAATTAATATCGGAATCAGAACTTCCGACTGACAAATACACTTAAAAAAAGAAATAAGAAGATTATCACGAAAAAAAATTTTCAAATAGTCTAGAAAAATGAATTTCCTTACTCTATATAGCATTACGTAAGCATGGCTGATTTTTACCATTCTTTGTAAGATATAAGTGGAAAATCTCATATCGTGTGTACGGGTCGTAATTACGAGTGATTACCAGAAAACCTAAAAATCAAAGGGACTTTCAGGTTAGGTTGCATTAGAAGCGTATGCTTTATCCGACCTGGGCCATTTTCATTATCAGTGTTATCAATATTTCTGCCAAATTTGAAACCGAGAACTTAATATTTATGGCCAGGAGAATGTTCACCGCAGGCGGATAGGGACATATTTAATGCTGATCAATAATATGGATAATTTATGGGGTCTTTGTAGCTTCCTTCTGGGTTACATAAATGTTTCGACAAAATGAACGTGGTCTTAACCTTCGGGGATGGGTATAAGTACAACTGGATCCACAAGTGGCACCAGGGCGGAAATTAAAATTAAAATTGAGATTGCAATAACAAATGAAACCGAATTAAAACAAATAAGAACAATAAAGTCGGGCAAGGTCGACCTATAAATATCCTACACCGCATCGTTCAACACAGTTCTTATTTTCATATGCAAGTTACAATTATGGGTCAATTTTCAAAATATCAATTTTCGTGAAAATCTTTATTACGATAGGATCAAAAAAATAGGCGGAGATAATCTAAATTTGGTACAATTAATTTTTTATCTTGAATTACTATTACGATCTCATTTTCATTATGAAGCATTGAAAATTATACCGTTTTATCATATGAACTTCAGTTTTCATTATATGAGAGCGGATTCAATAAATTGGTCAAGTTGGTGCAAAGTTTTCGGCGATATACTACTACTCAGCTACTTTTGCCGAGAAATTTTGAAAATTGCAACGTTTTAGGATAGCGCCTTATATGCAGAGTGGTCGAAAAAGTGGACCGATTCAAGTCATTTTCAACAGCGGCCGTCCTTGGGCGAAAACACGTAACTGTACCAAATTTCATCAAAATATCTGAAAAATGGCGACCTGTAGCTTGAACACTGTCTGTGGACAGACAGACAGGCTTAGATCGATTTAGAAACTGATTTTGAAACGATCGGTATAATAACGTTTTGGTTCATCATAAGCCCTTCTGCGTGTACATACGACCGCACTAACTTAATATACCCTATACCATAAGCGGCAAGTTTCAATCATGTTGTCTCAGGTTTTTGGAGTTGCTTGGGATCCTTTTCAAAAGTAACAAAGTGTGGTTGTGGACGCACTAAGAGACGGGGTGCAGCATACTTAACGTTTAGTTATGCCCGACTTTAATTATTTTTACCTTTTTATTACTAAGAACGAAGAGCGAAAGTGAGCTGATAAAGTTTTTTGCTTTTCATTTTGTATTTTCATACATAAGTCTTTTTCAGGAATTTGACAGACGGAAAATTTTCAAAGAACTCTTTTTAATTTACGAAAATTTCCCTATCGCATTTCCTTGCTAGTGATTATATTATGCTCAGATTGTGTTAATAGTCTCTCTCGCTCACAAGTGTGACGGCAATGCTAAGAATTATGCCATAAAATGAATTATTTGCTCCTTTTTGCAACTAAAACTAATTAAAAAAGTCTTGCTTAAGACTTAAGATTAATACAAAATTGTTCACTATTGCCTCTGGAGGATTTCAGTTTCAAAGTTTATTCAAATAGAAATGCCGGCTCCAGGGAGACATATATATATATATAATTTAAATAAGATCTTGGTAAGTAGTTTTGCACACAATTTATTCTTCGTTTGTTTACGCAATCCGATGATGATAAACAAAACGACCGACCACATATGCAAAGAATAACAAAACGAGTAAACAAATATATTTAATTGTTATATAAAGTGATAAAATGATTTTGTTCTAGCCACACTTTTCTATTATTTATAGATAATTGGGGTTTTATTTGCTGTGACATTTAAGTATAAATCGATTCGAAAGGATTGGATGCCTTTTTTATTCCTTCCAATTAAACAATGCATTGATAATATATTGGAATTCATTTGCAAGTCAGTTGCCTTATGAAATATTAATGCGTGAAAAGTATAAACAGTTTTGATAAAATGCGGGTTAACCTTATCTATCCATCGGTCCATCCCTCATCTTTTGTTGCAAACTTTTAAAATCTTAAAAGTTAGATGAAAGAATTATATATCAGTCATGGCGTTGTAAAGCAAATTGAAAGATGGGCTTGAGGTAAAATCCCTCCACCTCCCTCCAAAAAAAAAAAAAACTAAACAAATAAAAATGTTATAACTGGTTCTGGCCAGTCCTTCTATACTCTGCACTTTTATCTCAAAATGACGTATGCAAATGTTTACTGTTGCAGCTCAGGGGTAACGAGCAAAATCCTTCCTTTTTTGCGTTTTTGAAAAGAGAGGCATTCTCACTTCACTTTATAAAATGGGCGTGGCTCTTGAACGATTGATTAATTTTCAATATCAAAGTGCGTGCAATCTGTTTTCGTGCCATTTTGCTGCAGGCAAATAAATTGACGGACAGATGGGCGGACAAGGATACAAAATTCGATAGTGATCAATAGTATATAGGATTTATAGCGTTTCTAAAGTGTCTTTCAAGACCTTACAATTGTTTTCTTAAAGAGTAAAATCTCGATATTGTACAGTACTCAGGGGTCAGTCCCGATATTTTACATTGGTGTGCAAGTACTAGAGGATCAATTATAGGATATATTAAAATTTTATCATGGTATATGTTGCAATTTCTTAACAACGAATAACAAGGTCAGTTGTTTTCTTTTTTAGAAAGCTCTCACTTTGCTTTGTGCTGTGGCAGTATCTCTTCATCGATTGGCACGATTTTCATTAAAAATCTGCGTCAAATTTCTATGTTCATGGTAAATTTGAAGCCGACATAGTTTTTTGTGGCACGGAAAATGTTTACCGCAGGCGTTATGCAGAGAAGCCCGTCGACAGATAGACAGACAGACAAATGTTCAGAAAGAGAGGCAGATGGACAGGCAGATAAACAGAGAGACAGACAAACGCATAAATTGATTCAGAATTTGATTCTATTCAAGAATATGTTCACTTTATGAACTCTCCGAAGCCTACTTTTGGGCATTGCAAAAGTTTTGAGAAAAGAATGCATGTTAAACTTTGGGCAGGCTCGTTCGATTTGTTCCATTTTTATGTAGAGGCTGAAGAGGCTTATATTTGTTGTTGCATTTGTTGCAGCTTGTAAGAGAAAAACAAAGAATCAAATTTTCTTTGCATTTGAAAAACGGGGTATTCTCACTTTGCGTTGTACTGTGAGCGTATCCCTTGACCAATCAGCTCCATTTTCAATACTAACTTGCCTGCGCGAATTATTCGTGTTCGTGGAAAATTTGAAACGCTTATCTATTTTAGAGACCAGAAGCATGTTTATCATTGACGGATAGACAGGCATAGGGACGGACGGACAGACAGACAGAAGAGAGGGCATATGGACAGGTGAGCAGACAAACAGATAGAGCAACAGAAAAACAAATGAACAGACAGACGGACAGGCACACAGATGAACTGATCGACGCATATTCTTATATCGATTTACAATTTGATTTTTATCAGAAATATGTATGAAGTTTTTAAAGCCTAATTTTGGACGTTACAAAAGCGTTGAGAAAATCAACATGTCCGTTCCTGGCGGTGGGTATAACAAATCTAAAATGGAGAATTTCCAATTATTACTATCGATATCTTATAAACTTTGCCAGATAGTATCACCTAAGATATGCTAGAGATAATTGGAAAGTCTTTAACTGTTTGAATAACAAAATCGAATAACAACTATTTTTGCAAATAACGCGTAAGGATCGAAGTGTTTATTAAATTTATTTTCAATTTAATTTTGTTTTTTATTCATTTACTTTAAGTCTACGTAAATATAAGGATAGAAAATATTTGTTATAAATAGCACTTATCTTATTAAATAATATATTGAAAATTATCGTAAACGCACAAACACACACACACACACACACGCCACAGACAAGCGCTAGCTTACACATACAGCCACACACACACACACGCATGCAGTCCTATGCATACATATTATCATCAGTAAATACATTTTTTTTTTGTCTTATACGTACGTATGTATGTATGTACGATTGTCGATATAATCATAATAAACTCTATTGTATAAAATAACGTTAACAATGCCGACCAATATGTATCCACACATGTCTCCTTCGTCTATTTATATATATATACACATATACGTGTGTAAATATGCCTCATGGAGAAAAATTAATTATTGATAAAGTATAAAAACACTAAAGAATTAAATTCATGTCAAACATTTCAGTACGTGTTTGAGTTGTGATCAATATTCTATGAAGACTATACACCATTGAATACACATTAACAAGCAAAAGAGGCAAGAAAAAAAAAAAATATGAAAAAAAAAACAGAGGAAAAAGCAAAAAACAAACATTTACAAGAAATTGAAACTTTTTCATTTTTATACCCACCACTGTAAGGTGGGGGTACACTCGTGTTGTTTTTTTTGCATAATGTATGTAACACCGAAAAGGAAGCTTGAGAGACCCTATGAAGTATTTGTATGTGCTCATGATCAGCATGAAATTCTGAGTTGATTTAGGCATGTCTGTCCGTCTGTATGGCGTGTTGTTGGCACTCTCCTGGTCGCAAAAATGAACATATCAACTTCAAATTTCGCAGAAACATTGAAAATTTCTGCACGCAAGCTAGTGTTGAAAATGAGCCGAATTGGTCAGAGCATAAGTGCCCAGTGGAGCGTAAACTGAATCCAACTGAGTTTTTTTTTTAATAAATATTTTTGGATATTTGCTCGTTACTCGAAAATTATTCACGTTAGAAGGTTGACATTTTTCACATATACACACACATTGTCTGCCTAAAAATGGGTTCATTTTGAAATGAATATGGTATGGACACCACGACCAGATGGATTAATGTGCGTAAAGCATAGTGGTGGGTATGCGAGATTCGGCCCCCGCCGAACATAACTTTCCTGGTTGTTTTTTTTTTTTAAATTTGTTAAAATTCAGGAAAATATGCAAGTTCCTGCTGACGGCATGTCTCCCGCACAAACTCTCTGACATACTCTTCGTAACTTGATTGCGTGTTTAAATAAGCAAAAAATTGAAATTTCCTTTTTTTCTTTTCAATTTTCTATCCTTCATAACAATATTCTCACACACCGTATGTCCCGACATACAAAAGTCTTACTATATATATATATATATATATATATATATATATGTCGGTTGGATAGGCATACACGAGTCACAAGTAAAATTATTTTTAGAAAATATTATATGGAAAGGTTGTGCGCAGATAAATCGTTTAACTATTACTTTACCTAACAATGAATGATCTCACCTCGATAGTCATGCAAATGATAAATCATTTATTGATTTAATGTCAAACATTACAAAAAACATTCCAAGTAATGCTTATCGAAAGCGTTGAGCTTTCATTAAATATCGATATGTTTTTTATTATATCGCAATACATGTAGACGGCATAAGGATAACGAAAATGAATTCATTTATTCATACCGTAAGGGAAATTAATGACTTGTCTATGAATGATGATGAAATTTCTCCCTTTTTTTTCTTTTTTCAAGGGTTCGGAGATATAATAATAATATTATTATTATCAGTAACAAAGAATGTGTTGAGTGAAATCAATTTCCCATTTCGAGCTTGTAACAGCCAGAAGAAGAGGAGCACGTTTGGAATTTTGAAAAGTAGAAAAGATTATCAATCGTTTTTCCGCTCTTGACTATGATTCCACTTCACTTGGGTTTTTCATGGTGGAAAGAAACAAAGAGAGCTGTAGATAAAAAGAAAACTAGAGACAGAAAGGGAGATAGAAGCAGAATCGGAGTTAGAGATAGAAAGAGAGTTGAAGTGAAAAAGGAGGATGGAGCATAGGGAGAGAGGAAGTTAGGAACAGAAAGTGAGACGAGAGCTAACAAGACAGACACAAGGACAGCTATAAAGAAAGAGAGCGCGAGAGAAAGTGGAAGCGGGAAAGAAGAGTGGAGCAGAAGGAGAGCGCAAGCTGGAAAAAGGAAGTGAGACGAGAGCGGACGAGACAGATAGAACGGAAGATATAAAGAGAAATGGAGTGAATAGGACAAAGAAAGAGAGCGCGAGAGAAAGAGAGTTAGAGCGGGAAAGGTGGGTGGAGCAGAGGGAGAGAGGATGTTAGAAAAAGAAAGTGAGACGAGGGCGGGCGAGACAGATAAAAGGAAAGATGAAAAAAGGAAGAGAGTGAATAGGATGAACAAAGGGAGCTCGAGAGATAGAAAGAGCGAAAGAGAAGGAAGCAAGAGATAGAAAGGGAGTTAGAGCGTGAGAGGAGAGTGGAGAAGTAGCAGAGAGAAAGCTGGGTAGCGCTGCAAACGGATGGACGGATGATTTACGGAAAGACAGAATTTTTAGATAGGTCTCTTATCTCACTGTCGTGAGAAGGAAAATTTTATGTTCAGTTGTTTCTTATATAGGAAAAATGAATTGGTTATTAAGTTATGGCATAAGCAAGTAGGAGCGTAATTATGGAACCAGTGTACCCAGATTTATGCGGCAGACCATAAATTAATTATAGGTGCGGATAGAGTGAGTGCTTTGTCGCTGCATCCGCTTTCTAACTCTCTTTCTACACTGCTTTCTGATTGCCCTGAGCGGATGAGTCATATGTGGCCTGAATCCTCACTCACCAGGGGTTAATTCCAACTACTGTCTTTCCAAGCTAATACTGAGCAAATGACTTTCCTAAAAACGTCAGATAAAGCATTCACATTTCATCTGCCCTCAGGCATATCGAGTTAAGCCATCGCGGCAGATATCGCTGTTAAGTCCTTCACAGACGTTTGTTCTTCATATTCATCAAGTGATGAGTCTGACTAAGTAATTTACCTCCACCTGGATCAAAGTCCTTATTAAACCTAATCTAAGAATCGTGTTGTTAAGTGTCAATTAATTATTTCAAAGTTAAGCAGACGGATATAGTTGAAGTTACGAAGACATCTCTTGAATGAATTAGTTGTACATAGGTATAGTCGTCACCTACCTAGGGTAATTACGTCCGCGGCCTTTTCTATGTAATGCTGAGCAACTGAGATCCCCGATAAAGTCAAGTAAGGCATTCAAGATTCATTTGTCTCCAGGAATATGGACTTGAGCCTTTACGGCAGATGTGAATGTTAAGTCCTTCACAGATGTTCGTCCTTTATCATCATCAAACGATCAATCTGACGAAGTAATTTAACTTCAGTTAGATCAAACTCCTTATTAAACCTGATCTAAGAATCAGTTGGTTACGTTTCACTTAATTGTTTTAAAGTTAAGCAGACGGATATAGTTGAAGCCACGGAGAGTTTGAGATCAATCCCAGTTCTAAGGGGCTTGTACCTTTGATTATAAAAGTAAACAATTGTTATAGTGTCTTATAAGTCAATCTATTCGTCAAGCAATAGAGTATGAATTGCAATTAAGTCTTTATTTTGATGAGATTTTGTTTTTAATTCAATTAAACGGAAAATTATTAAATAAATATTTGGAAAAGTTTATGATTTCATCATAAATCAATCACATGAAAAATTCATTAATTTTTAATTTATTTTCATTTCAAATTTTTTTTTTTTTTTTTTTTATAAAAATGACTGCAAAGAACATATGTTGACATAACCGAAAAAAATATATCCAACTTAATTGCAAAAAAAAGGGGGAGAAGAGATAGGAAAATGGGTATAAAAACGAAAACAACATCAACAACAAACATAACAAAAACAGTAACGACAAATCTCAAAGTAATTAAATTTCAATTCAAAATACCATGAGGGCTCAGCATAACACAGCATGCAAAAACACACTACATATAAATAACTACACACACATAACATAAATGCATATACATATATATAAAAGAAACGCAGAGAAAGTGCAATAAATTCAGTAAACTTAAGTATATACGGAGATCCGTTTTCATTCGTTACATATGCACGCTTTTATATGAATATGTACATACACTATATATATGTATATATATGTATATATATATATATATATATGTATACATATTTACATGTGATATTCATATTTATATTTATATATATTTATATGTATGTATGTGTATATATATGTATACATATAAAAAGTAAGTGTAACTAACATACACATACATTGCAATTTGATTTTCTTAAATTTTTCAGTCAGAACATGTAATTATTATAATTTCCGTTTTTATATGCAAAACCCGGCTTTTAGCAGCATTATAACACATTTTAGAGCAGCTGGCATTAATGTTACCTTCAGCAATAGCTGTCACCTAACAAGCTAAAAGGTTTTGAGTGTATACGATAATCTCCGCAATGACATGCCATTTTATATGTCTATCAGTCAGGAAATGTCTGTGATGTCAAGCAGCATCAAAATACCTCATCTCTCTTGGTTGCGTTAGGATGACATTTATGCATTATATTAACAATTGACTTCGGGGGCCAGAGGATGAACGATGATGACTATGTAAAAAAGGCTTTTCGTAAGATTTTCTTTTAATAAATTGAATTAAAGTGAATTTTACTTGAAATTTTATTAAACATAATTATTTCGTTGTAATGATATATATATATATATATATATATGTATATATTTTTCCTTCTTTTTTTTTCTACTTTGCTTTTAGTTAGTTCAAGTTATCTGAAGGTTATTAAGCATTAATTAAAAAGAGAATTGAACTTGATGCATATGAAAATGTAATATAATCAAAGGCTAAATTCAGTTTATAATACTCAGGCTCATCTCATGTTATCATTAAATAAGTAATAGGATCATTCAATCTGTAGGAAGAAGGCTCAACCTTAAGTTGCAATGCATAAGTTGTAGGATCGAAGGTTTTATTCATTGTATGGTACTTAGCCTCATCTTAAGTTGCAATGAATAAGCCATAGGATCGAAGGTTTCGTTCAATCTATAGGACTAAGGCTCACCACAAGCTATTATAAATAAGTTATAGGATCGAAGGTTTTATTCAATTTGTGGGACTCAGGCTCATCACAAGTTATTATGAATAAGTTGTAGGATCGTAGGTTTTATTCATTTTATGGTACTCAGCCTCATCTTAAGTTGCAACGAATAAGCTATAGAATCGAAGGTCATATTCAATCTATAGGACTCAGACTCACCACAAGTTTTTATGAATAAGTTATAGGATCGACGGTTTTATTCATTGTATGGTACTTAGCCTCATCTTAAGTTGCAATGAATAAGCTATACGATCGAAGGTTTCATTCAAGCTATAGGACTAAGGCTCACCACAAGCTATTATAAATAAGTTATAGGATCGAAGGTTTCATTCAATGTATAGAACTAAGGCTCACCACAAGTTTTTATGAGTAAGTTATAGGATCGAAGGTAATATTCAATCTATGGGACTCAGGCTCATCACAAGTTATTATGAATAAGTTATAGGATCGAAGATTTTATTCATTTCATCGTACTCAGCCCCATCTTAAGTAGCAATGAATAAGCTATAGGATCGAAGGTCGTATTCAGTCTATAGGGCAGAGGCTCATCATAAGTTATCATGAATAACCCAAAGACTTGAAGGCTTTATTCAATCTATACCAGGCAGCTTCATCAAAACTCATCATGACTAATTTCTTTTCAATTTATTCAATCTTTATTCAATCTATACTGCTCAGCTTCATCATAAGTCATAGTATCAAAGGTTTTACTCAATTTATAGCACTCAGCGTCATCTTAAGATGGGCTGTATAAGCTATAGGATCGAAAGTTTTCGTAAAATCTATGCTACTCAGGATTGTTCCAAGTTATTAGTGCACAAAATCAAAGAAGTGGAGATTATGTTCAATCAATAGTGCTCAGCTTGGTTCCAAGAATCCCAAAGAATCTATAATTTTACGATGTCATTAAGTAAATTATAGAATTGAGGCTTGCATTCAATCTGCATTACTTAGGGTCGCCTTAACTTTTCATGAATTAATCATAAGATCGTAGATTATATTGAACCTAGAGTGGTCAAGCTCGTCTTGTGTCATCTTAAACAAGTCCTATCATCAAAGGTTTTGGTCAATGTATATTACTCAGAGTCGTCTTAAGTTACCAATTATCAGTACTCAGAGTCGTGTTAGGTACTCAGCCCTATTTCAAATAATTATGCATATATCCTAAGGTTACATTTAATTCATAGTACTCAGGCTCATCTTAAGTCATCTTGAATAAGACGTAGAATCAAAGTTTTTATTCAATCTATAGCACTCAAAGCCTTCCCGACAAAAGTTCTTGAGCGATAGTATTTCGGCATATTAAATTGAAATATAATGTACACATTTTTAGTGAAGGAATAATTCTATTAGACGAGATGGTGCATAGTATTCAGTGACGGAGTTGGCCGATTTCAATGGTCGTGCCTGTTGTACTCTACAGCACTTGTTCCAAGGGTATATTAGGTTTGTACGAAGTTGCGATAGACACACCTTTTGTTATATCGATAGATTCAGAGTCATAATCCAGTCTGTCCATCTGTCCATCTTGTTTTTTATATTCAGTTTACAAGCCGCAATGGTCGAGAATGTTGGTGGAAGGAAAAATGCTATTGCACAAGATTCGAGAATCGGATCATTTTTTTGACCACTTCCCATATAACGCTTCATCTGTAAGGTGGTTAGGGTTCTTAAAGTTGTTATCGTGCTCGAGCTAATTTTTTGCTATATAAAAAAGGAGGAAAAAGGTTGAGGTGTATTCCATCAAATCGGTTGGGTATTGCCATCAATCAAGCTTTGCGTCTTTTGGATACAATTTTTCTATAATTTTAGTTTTCACATAACTTAAACTATCTTCTCATATAAAGCTGCTTAGTCGGTTGACACCCCAACACAAAATTCAAAGCGGAGAGAACTCCAAGACGTCCCTCAAAGTAGGCATAAAAATGTGTAGATGCAGCCTGAAAAGATGCAATTGAACGATACTCAACGATAATACTACTCCACTCCACCATAGGATATATATATCCTAGTCCACCATGATAAGAACTTGATATCATTGCTTTTTATAACCTTCTCCACTTGTTGTACCAGGGTTTAATAAGTTTGCGCGGATGTATGTAACACCCAAAAGAATTTAAGATAGACCCACATTTTATCATATCGGTCGATACAGACTCAGTTTCTGATTTGATGTGAGCGTGTCTGTCCGTCCGTCCACCTGTCCGTCTTGTTTTCTTGTGTTTAAGCTGTGGACCTCAACTTGGAGATCTCTCGGTAAAATTTAATATACGTACGTGTTTTGGTCCCAAGGACAAATGCTATTAAAAATGGTTCGGGGATGGGATCACTTTTTCAACCACTTCCCACATAAGCCCTTTAATTGATATGAATGAATGTGGAGCGGTGTAGAGTGCTTTTACTTGCTTTTACTTGTTATTACTTGATTTTACATATCTAGAATGTTATCGAAAATTTTGTAATTGTTTCTAATACTTAAGAGATGTAAGTAACTGAACTTATAAACTCGGTGTTGATAAAAGACGTGATGTGATGAATAAAATTAAAAATAAATTCGTTAGTACAGATGTTTATTTAAACGATTTAAACCATTTATTAAAATAATATTAAGAACATTTATGAATGTAATGTTAAGAGAGAGAAAGAGGGAGAAGTTTACAATTGCGAAAAGTGCTATCATAGACATAGTAATATTACAGGATGGATATTAAATCGCCTCAATGGCATTCTATGTGCTATTGAATCAATTTTCATTTCTATTTTTGCAAAACTTCTAAAAATGATAAATAGAATGAGAAATTGAAATTTTCTATCTTCCACATGCATGCAAGTGTGCATGAACGTAGGTATACACACACACACACACACACACACACACACACACACACATACATACATACATACATACATACATACATACAAACATACATTCATTCTCATAAACTCTGTATGAGATTTTCATTTATCTTTTTAGTCTCTGCGTGTGTGTGTGTGTGTGTGTGTGTATGCGCCGTCATACTTATGATTCTTAAGAAATTTTTATTTTCGTCTTAACCACAACATATGGTTTTGAAGAGGACACTAGATACAGACACTTATACAAAATGATGTGTGTGTGTGTGTGTGCGTCTCGAAAATGATAATACTCTTTGCAATGACGGATAAGTTTCGTGGTAACTGCATACACATAATAAACTGTAAGAAGGAATGCGATCTATGCATTGCTGTGATGAGATTAATATTAGCACAGAGAGAGAGAAAGATAGAGGGAGGGCGAGAGAGACGGAGAGAAGAAGAAAAGAATATATAATGTAAAGTAGAGAATATGGATTTTTTTTTGTGTGTTGATTACTTCTTAAATCTACAATTTTGTGTTTTACTTAACACTATAACGAGCAACTGATTGATGTCCTAGAGGATGTTTTATTTTATTTTTTTTCTTTTTTTTTTTTGTAAGGGCTTGCATTCATCTTTTTAATAGTCCTTTCGCTAGCTGTTTTGTATGTAAAAGCTACCTTTACTTCTTTACATTATTTTCTCGGTTTGCTTTTATAAATTTTTCCGGCAAAATATTAAGAATATTTTATTCACTTTGAGATGAGTCAGGGATACGCATTAACTTAAATATTAATTTAATATTCTTTTTACTGCGGTTATGCTAAGTATTTAAGAGAAATTTCTCGTCGATTCGAGTTATTTCACACATTGAAAATACTTGGATAATTAGAAAGTCAGATATTCCTGTATTCAGATATACCGATGTTCATTTCATGATGTCCAAGTATGCAAATATCCAACTATTTCGATATTTATACATTTTATATATCGCAGGTTTTTTATACATTCTCAGTCTGTTAATAATTCTAACTTAATCCTTTCGGAATGTGATCCTTAAAGTGACAGCGTGCGTGTGTACCCTTAATCTATAGACTCTAGACCCGAAACGAAACCCTGGCTTTAAAAAGTCTCAGTTTATTCGCAATTTTTGCTTTGTTTGTCCAGAACGGGGTCCTTAACTTAAATAGGATATCCCAGCTTTACAGATTCTCAGTACGTTAGTGATTCTGGGTTCGTCCGTTCGGAACGGGATTCTTAGGACAACAGCGTCCGCTTGCACGCATACATTATAGAGTCCTAGCCCGAAAAGAAACACTAGTTTTATAAATTCCCAGTCGGTTAGTATTTTTTGTTTTCTTGTTCCGCCCGGAACAGGGTCCTTAATGCAACAGTGTGCGGGTGCATCTTTAACTTCCCGGGGTGAAAGGAAACCTTAGCTTTATAAATTCCCAGGCGGTTAGTAATTTTTGCTTTCTTGTTCCGTTTGGAGCGGGGTCCTTAACGTATTTGTGTGGGGATACATCTTTGCCTTATAGACTCCCAGTCCGAAACGAACGCCTGGCTTTGTAAATTCCCAGCCGGATTTTGATTTTGTCCGTCCGGAACGGTATTCCTAAGAAAACAGCGTGCGTGTGCACCCTTACCTTAAAGACTCCCAGTCCGAAAGGAAATTCCTGCTTTATAAATTCCCAGTCGGTTAGTAATTTTTGCTTTCTTGTTCCATCCAGAACGGGATCCTTAACGTAACAGTGTACGGGTGCATTCTGCAGTCGGTTAGTAATTATTATTTGGTTCTCCCGGTAGGGGGCCTTTAAGATAACAGCATGCATATGTATCCAAATCCTATAGACTTTCGGCCAGAAAGGAAATCCCCGCCTTGTAGATTCTAAGTTTGCACTCAGCCCGAAAGGAAACCCCTCATCCTTATAAGAATCTACTTAGCTGAAGCCAGTAATATAAAAATTACAGATTTATTTCGATAACTTCGAGCCGAGAAGCACAATTAATAAAGTGCTGGCACACGGGAATCGAACTTTACTAGATATAGTTGTTAACTATCGTGGCTGCTCACTAGCATATGTTGATTTTTCTTCCTTTCTTGGTAACAATTTAAGTTGTTTCCTGTAAACAACCGAGTGAGTATAGCACATCCTCCGTACGGCAAGCTTATAATACTATAAATTCCTTAGTGAGTCCAATGAACCTCTACATTATCCTATTAAAAGCCGTCAACAAATCAAATTACATATGAAAATTAAAAAGCCGAAGGTCTTTATAGCTTTATCAATCAATCTGTTGGTACAGTTGAGCGTTACGCCAGCTACGGACATCCCGTCAAAACTTATGATATTTAAAAGTTTATATATATCAGATATTTAGGTGTTTAAATATTTCGAAGTTCAGCTGTTTACTTAGTTACATGGTTACCTACGTATATATTGCGATAGTCATGGACTCAGGTCTCTAGATATTTAAATATTTATGTCTTCAGCTGTTTATATATTAAGATGTTTAGATTTTGTAGTTGTTTAGTTGTTGTTGCTTTTATAATATTCATCTATAAATATTCAATGGCTCAGCTCTTTAGATATATTTTGGATTTACGGCTTGAGTTATGCAGGCATTACGCTATGCCTTTACAATCCATTACATTATTTATAAGGGATATTAATCTTATATTAAGTATATGAAAAGATCTCGAATCTAACAATGCCAGCTTGCCAGGGTTGTTACCAGGATGAAACCAGAATTTGCCAATACATGGCTTTTACTCCACATGTGAAGGACATACATATCAGAAGTGATGTGATTTTGTTTATCGAAATTTATTCCAAACAATGGTAAAATCCGAATTTTGTATGTTTGATAAAGCATTTTTTTTTATGGGAAAATATTATTGTTCAGTAAAGTGTTGTTCAAACCTCAGTCGGGTGAAACGAGCCAACAGGCTGACTGACAGACATAATTAAAGAAGCTTTAAGAGAGTTCAGAAAAATGTTCTTCAACTCTCTCAGTCGGATGAAATGAGCCAACGAACTGACAGACGGACGGACATTGTTAAACAGCTTCAACAGAAAGTGTTGTTCAATTCTGAGCCGGGTGAAATGAGCCAATGCACAGACTGACAGACGTAGTTAAAATAGCTTTAACAAAGTTCAGAGTTCTTCAACTCTCAGTCGGGTGAAACGAGCTAACGAATTGACCTATAGCCATAGTTAAAATACCTTCAAAAGCTTAGACCAAACAAAAAACCGAACTGGCTGACATACATAGTTAACAAAATCTTCGACTAAACCAAAAACCGAACTGACTGACAGACATAGTTAAGATAGCTTCAAAATCTTTGACCAAACCAAAAATTTATATAGTTTACGTTGTCTACTAGAAAGTGTTAGAAAAGGATTGACGAAATTACAAAAAAAAGAAAAAAAAGCCAAACACTTGCCGGCTGATGTAGCCCCAGGTGATGGGCTGGTTATAAAGAAATGTGAAAGAAAACTTTCAAATAGTTTTGAATAGAAGGAAAAAAGCTAAAGCTGACGCAATATGTGCTTATGGGAAAAACGAACAAAAAACTAAAGAAAATGGATCAAAATTTATGGTGTATGTGTTTGTTTGCTTTTATAAAATTTCTTTTTACCTTTATTCAGTGCTGGCTTTTATACAATAGATGTCCGTATTATGATTTTATAGTTAATGGTTTTCTTCTTCTGTGAAAGGATTTTTCGTTGTTCACTAAAAGATTTCAAGTCTTACGAGTATTAACCAAAAAAAAAAAAAAAAACAACAATAAACGCCATAAAGAAATCATCAAAAATCATTAAAAAAACAAAATCCTAGAAAGTTTTCGTTATTGACGTCAGTAACGATTTAGTTATTTTCTTTAGTAACCAACAACAACAACAACAACAACCGACAACACCAACAGCAATAATATTATGACAACTCATTCAATAGCAGCAAAAAACAAAAAAAAAAAACAGAAAAAACAGCAGCACTTAGTTTCAATGGCATAAAATAATATGTTGTGCATGCTTCACTTCTTTCACTTTACGAGATATACATGTACGTATCGTATGATAGGTAACAATAATATATATATATATGTATATATAGAAAAAGCAACGACAACCCGAGCAATAGAAACAATAAAACAGGAATTGAAACAAAAGAAGAGCGACCTGCTTTTTGTTGTTAGTTGCTTTCTTACATTCGTTCATTCTTCTTATCCATGTTTCTGTTTAATCGTTAAGTAACGCTTTGTTAACGATTGCTAACGATGATGATGATGATGATGTTGATGACGACAATGCTGATAATGATGATGACAATGATGATGATATTGATGATAAGTTATTGCGCAAACGACGGACATAAAAAAACGCAAAATCAAAAACATTGCGAGTCTTAATTGCTCAGTGAATCTTCTGTGACAGTCAAATGAATGAGTGACTTGAAGATGTGTATCTCTAACTAAGCATTTGTCTGCTACAGCAGTTTGATTAAGAGGTTAATACGTAATGTTAACTTCTTGTCACAATTTTATCTTATATTTCTTATAAATCACTTTTCAAGTAATTTCTCTTCATGTTTCTAATTTTCTTTCTATACCCTACACCATTTTTGGTATATTAAGTTTGTGCAGACGTATGTAACACGCAGAAGATAGACTCACCTTTTATTATAATTATCGATTCAGAATCGATTTAAAACTGTCTTTCCGTCTGTCCGATTGATAACTGTCTACATAAATTTGTATTCAAGCTACAGTTCGCCATTTTTGAGATATTTTGATGAAACTTAATACGTGTTTTGACCCAGGGACGGACGCTATTGGAAATGTTTCGGATTAGACCACTTTTTCAACCGCACTCCATATAACGCTCTATTCTGAAAAGTTGTTAAAAATTTCAATTTTCAAAATTTCCCAGCAAAAATGGCTAAGTAGTAGTAGTTCGGCATTCTAAACTGGTGTGAAAACTTTGGATCGGCTGGGATAATTTTTTGAACCCTCTCTCTCATATAACGAAAACTGAAGCTCCTACGACATAAAGGTCTAATTTTCAATGCCTTACGATGAAAATTAGATCGTAATAATAATTTACGATAAAAAAATTAATTCTACCAAATTCGGACCATCTCGGCTTAATTTTTGGATCCTACCCTATATAAAAATTGGTAGGCAGACCTAAACTTTAACATGCCATAATGAAAATTAAGTCATAAAAACTATTTGATGTAAAAATTAACTCTAGAAACTTTGGATCGCGTATGCCTATTTTTGCATCCTATCCTCTATTAGGACTTTCATGGAAATTGTTATTTTTCAGGCCAGAAAAGTTCAAGTTTTCTTATGTTATGCTGAAAGTTGACCGATAAAAATAATTTGATATAAAAATTAACTGTACTTCAACTGTTGAACATCTCGGCAACAGCTATATCTACGGAAAGTAAGCCTTTATTTGCAAGTGGGTGCAATTTTTAGTATACTGCCCCGTAATAAATAGAAAGTTCATACAAAAAGTGGGCATAATGTTTGTGTTCTATGGCAAAAAATGGAATTGTGTTAGACAATGTGGTGTAGGGCTTTTAATAAAAGGCCTAGATCGACTATACTGCTTTCATTTGTTTTTTTATTTATTTATTTATTTATTTATTTTTTTTTTTTTGCATATCATTAAAAAAGGAAAAATGTTCTTCTACTTTTGTCCATGCGTAAAGGCAGGCTTTTTATAACCTTTAGGCATTTACTGAATAATTAATAAACACGAAATGCAATGAGTGCAAGCACGCAAGTTTCCCTACGGGCTTAAAAGCGCTTACTGCATTTTGGCAGTAGTAGTAGTTACTGCATTTTTACTTGAACATAGCTTTCATAGCTAACCTTGTAAATTTCGGTTATTGCCAAAAAATACTCACCGGGCAGAGTTGACTCGAATGCATATGCACAAGCCTGAGACTTGTCGGATTCGCGAGTGTAAGTATGTAGGACAAAAGCAACGATTTCGGGATTGATGCCACTGTTAACGTTATGTTATGTCCCGAGTGGAATTGTCTGCTTACAGACAGGGGACAGAAAAACGAATCTTATACGGGAACAGTTGACGTTCAATTGCATTTTTAGAGAACTTGATCATAAAACATCGAAAGCGAAGTACGAATCACTCAACCCCGAAGGTGACTAAGGAGGTGAATATCAAGGCAATCGTTACTTCAAACTATTACTCTTAGGAAGCTTTATTATACCCTACACCAAGAGCATATCAAGCGGGTGCGAAGCACTTGTGATACGACCACTGGATCATTGGATCAAATAATTCAGCATTACTCTCTGATTCGATATAAGCTTTTCTATCCGTCTGTCCGACTGCGTGTCATGTATTCTTAACCCTTTTATGTTACTCTATGCCATTTGTGGTAGAAGTATATATTAAGTTGATGCGGCCGTATGCAAAGGATTAGAGATTGTCATTATTATCGCGTGAGCAATCCACACCACGATCTAAAAGATCTATTGCACTTGGCCATGCCTTCAGTTTTAGCATTCTTACGAATCCCGCCACCTTTTTTGGCTCGGAGCACCACACGGTGCATAGTATTATGAAGTGTTGGCGAAGACCTTGGGGTCTGATTCTGGAGCTGGCCTTGTATTCACATAAGATATGATGAGCTGTTTCGCTCGTTCCTTGGCAGAAATGGCATGAATAGATACCGGAAAGAACAATGTTTTTCAGGTGATACGTGAGGGCCTAGTGTAGCAGTGGGGCGTTTTCTTTTACTGCCAATAGCTTATGTGCCGCACCGGATGATTTACTACGCTTTTTCGCTTGCACTTGTCTTGTGGTTTGCGTCCACTGGCAATCCTATTTTTTTTTGCGCCAATGGCGATACCAGCCTATTAATGTTGTTTTTTGATAAACAGCGCTTTCATTGCCGTCAATGCCCGATTGGTCAGGTATCCGTATTAGGTGCATATTATGGTGTTTATTCAGCTCATTCAAGGTTTAGCGGCGTTCCAATACGCGCTTAGGGGTTATTGCTTGCCATTTCAGGGCCGTTAGAGCGGCAAGATTGTTGGAGTAAGTGCAGATCAGCTACATTTTTCGTTATCTTTTTACCTTTTTAGGCATTAGGAGGCAAATTCAGAGGCATTGCATACACTTCTGCTTGGAATAAAGACGGAGTGTATTCCAATGGTGCAGCAATTGTTTGTTTGCATCCTAGGTTCAACAAGACTTGAGATAGTCGCACCTTTTACTATGCCGAGCGATTCAGAATCATCTTCTGATTCGATTTAAGCGTTTCCATGCGAATGTCTGTCTGTGTGTCTTGCAGATTTGTGTTCAATCTGCAAGTTGTAATTTGTGTGATATTTTGACATAAACTGACTTGTTTTGGCATAAGGGCCAACGCTTTCAAGAAAAGATTGAATTGGAACATTTTCGTGGCCCGCGCTCCATATAGTACCCCATTAAAAAGGTTTTTACACAAAAAAAAAAAATGTAGTTCTCGAGAAATATCAAGAGAAAACATTATTTTAGTGTATAAAATAAATGCAGAAAATTTCAAGTGGATGTGACGATCCCTCTCTTGTAAAAACATTTTCAAGCTGGACACATCTTTTGTTACCCTTTCTTGGTCGATTTAAGATTTTCGATCTGCCAGCCTGTCTGCTTATCTGTCTGTGCTTCTATCTGTCCGAGTGCCTGTCTCTCTATGTGTCTGTCCGACCGTGTGTTTGTCTGCATGTCTGTCTGCCTATCCATGTGTCTATCCGTCTGTCTGTTTCACTTCTGCGTGTTCAGATATGGTTCCACGTATACGTCACCATTAAAATTTTTTGGCGAAGTTCCCCTCCTTCTTTCTTTATTATTTGTGTGTTTTCATAACTTAACAACTCTTCTTCATCATAAAAGCGGCATTGACACGTTTTATTATAACATAATAACATTGCTACGGAATAACGAATTTATTACAAAGTCATAAAAATTATGAGAAGAAGACGCGAAGTCACGAACTTATTTTTTTACTCAGTGACCGATCACAAACCTTAGAATACGCTGCAAATGCTGAAAAAGAAATACATTTTTTTTGCCAAATTTGTTTTGTTTTTGAGAAAATCGGTTACTTCTGGGACTAGAGTCTTATTAAGTGTTTTTATAAGCATTGATGACAAAAACGTAAAGCAGTTACTTATGATGCACACTGTACATATATATATATATATACATATAAGCTTGTATACATACACATGCAGATATATATATATATATATATATATATATGCACGTATTTATATCATATGTACGTATAAATATATACAAATCGTATATCATCTCTCTTCGTTTTGCAATTGGATCATCCGTCATGTTTAGTATTTTTTTTTTTTTTTTTGTTAACGGAAAGGAGGACAGAAAACAAGATATCGCCAACAGTCATAGACTTGACTGGCAATTTTTTAGTGAATAAGTTGTTTTCATGGTTGTACATGCATCTATACATACATTTAAAAATATAGAAAAAATAGTGGACAAGTTGTAGAAAAGTTGCTCGACCGTGTAGACATAATGGACACTAAAGCAAATAAAAGGATAAGTAACTCTAGTCAAGATTAAAAAAAAAAAGGAAAAAATAGATAAATAAAAAACTACATTTTCACAGTAAAGGGCCGACAAGATAGATATATATGGAGTAATATTCAATTATAAATAAGCAGAGCAGACATGTCCAAACTTTTTCTCGTTCAGGGAGAAACACTTTGCAAGAGAACTTTTTTTAAAAACTAATTTCACATAAAATTTTTCAAATGCCTTAAGGCTGTCAATCAAAGACAAGCAGCATCTTAACAAGACCAATAAACTTGGGTGAAGTTTAAAGGAATTCTTCAAAATTTTGAAGAGCTCTTAAAAAAGATTAAATGGTTTTTTTAATTTTCTATTAAGCATTCAAGTATTTTGAAAACCTGTTAACCCTTTAACCTTGTTTTTTTAGTGGTAGTAAAATATAACAGTGGCGTTCAATTGACTTGCGGGCCATATGTTGTTTAACCCTTAACGCTTGAAATAATGATCAAGAAATGAATGAGTGGAAAAGGAAATAGAAGAAGAAAAAAAATGTGACAACTAGTGTTACTTTACCGCTGTCATGGAAAAAACAAGTTTCAGTTCTTATCAATCTGTTCAGTGGTAGTTTTTTTTTTTTTAATTTTTTTATTTATTTTTTTTTCGTCCAAGTGCATGCGTGCGTTGTATATCTACGTTTCCTTATATTCGTTATATATTTTTTTTTAATAAATCACACGGTTTGTAGTACAAGCTTATGTGTACGCACCAAATCCAATCAGACCCATCTCTTATTAGACCGAAAGTGGTTTCGAATTAAACTAAGCTTGTCTGTCTGTCCGCCTCCTAGTCTTCTATTCTTGTGTTCAATCTAAAGGTTACATATTTTGATGAAAATTGTTACAACGATTTATTTCGGTCCAAGGACAAACGCTATAGAAGATGGTTCGGAACGGAGCATCTTTTCGAACAGTTCCGTATAAAGCCTTGTTTTGATAAATCTTTAGATAAAAGTATAGCGTAATTTTCCGAATTTTGCGACAAAAATCCCTTAGTGATAGCATTTCCGTATTCCAAAATGGTGTGAAAACTTTGAATGGGATGGGGCGAATTTTGGCCACCTTGCCATGCAACCGTTCCTACGCAAACTAAATCTTGAATGGCTTAATTTTCAATACCTCTTGATGAATAATGCATGCATATTAATAAGTTGGCTTTAAAATTGACCTTATCGAATATGGACCGCATGGGTCTGTTTTTTATTTTCCAATACCTATAAGCGTTCTAATACAGAATGGGCCTTTAAAGGCCGAAAAGTTCTAATTTTTAATATTTTGAGGTGAAAGTTGGTTCCTAGTGGGTCCTAGGATAGGTTCATATTTTAGACCGCAGGGGTCCTCATGAAAGCAAGCTCCTCTACGGCGACAACGTCGAACTTGTGGTATGTTTTAAGGAGATGACTATGTTAGGCAAAGAGATGTAAGGAAGCTAACAGCCAGCCATAACCGGACTATACCATTTTTACTTGTGATCAATTGATGCTATTGAATAGTATAATCGATTAAGAAAATCGTTTAGTCTTGATTAATATTTAAGGAATCCAGTTTTTACACATTCCCCCGACCAATGTTATAATATTTTGATATACTTGCTAATTATATCTTATACCAGTTGTGGTAGAAGGTTGCATGCGGATGTACGCAACACCCAGAAGTGTTTGACATAGACCCAACTTTTATTGTAACGATTGATTCAGAATCGTTTTCTAAACCGATGTAAGTTTGCCTGTCCGTCTGTTCATCTATCCGCCTTGTTTTCAACCAACTCAAGGACAAATGCTATTGAAAATGATTCGGATCGAATCACTTTTTCGACCTTTTCCCCTATAACGCCGATATATGAATAACTGTGGGGTGTTGCCTGGTATTTAATGGTGGGTGTTTTTACTTGTTTTCTTTTAGCTTGTTAACTGCCTTGAGTTAAAGAAAAGCAACTTTAAAACTTACAACTTACGTCGAATCTTCTCATTTATAAATGCGCTACCATTTTGTTTTTGCTTCTTGTGAATTATTTCAGTGAATTTAAAAATTTTCGTAAAATTTGCGTAAACATTAATTAATTACACAGAAATCAACTTAAAAAGACACGAGGTAAGGGATATGATCATAGACACCTAGATAGCTGTTACAGTTAAATATGATTCTGTCTGATTTTCTTAATCTCATCCGCTTCTGCTGATGCTGATTAAACTCAATGTCATTTCAGTTTTAAAGGAAGACTAAAAAAGAAAAAAAGATTTTTTCAAAAAATAAATAAAACCCTTTAGTTATCAAGGCAACAGCCAGAACAGCAGCATAACTTTTAATTGACAAACGTAGATTGTTTTCTCTGCTCCTTTTTCCCTCCATCTCTTCCCGTTTTTTTTTCCATTCGAACAATTATATCCGAACATGATTGGCACTGACTTGAACACGTATGCAACAATAACAATGACTGCCAAGATGAGTGATGTAAATGATGGCTGGTTAGTTGGTCGATAGTGGGTGTGGTGATGTATTGAAAACCACATACAATATAAGGCTTTATAGTAACCGCAAAAAAAAGGAAAAAAAGGATTTTTTGGCTTTAAGCCAAATATTGAAAATCTATCTAAACAAAACAAAAAAAAATCATTCAAAATTTTTTTTGTTTCAAAACAAAAAATTTAATAAATCATTTGAAAATTAAATAGAAATCAAACCGCAAAAAAAAAACAGAAAATATTTCAAATATATAAAAATAAATACTAAAAAAAAAAAAACACAACCGATTAGGGAATAAGCAACAACGAGCTAAGTTCTAGAAACTTTTTTGGAGTAGCTCGGTGGGCTTTACTGAAAGGAAAGATTTCTGACGATTGCCAAAAAAACGTATATGTAATGCAACTTAGAAAATCCCGCGCGCTGGTAGGAATATTAGTAGAGCTTATGAGGCAGATATGCAAGACTCTCCTTATCCAAGCCTTATCCAAGCAAATTAGAAAATCCCGGGCACTGGTAGAGATATTAGTAGAGCTTATGAGGAAGATATGCAAGACGCTCTTTATCCAAATCTTATCCAAACAAATCGCAAAATACCGGGCTCTGGTAGGAATATTAGTAGAGCTTATGAGGTAGACATGCAGGACTCTGCTCACCCAAGCCTAACGGCAGATTATAAGATAACAGTTATTGTAGTAAGTATACTCCTCTCTCTCTTACTCATCAAGCCTAAATGTAGATTACGGGATAATAGCTCTTATATTGAGTATCCAAGAGCGTACCTTCCCCAACCTAAATATTAGTTGCGGAATAAAAGCTACCACAGCGGATATCGAAAGCACTCCCTCCTCAAGCCTAAATGTGGATTACAGGATAGTGAGTGCCTAAGAGTCTATCCTTCCCAGTGCAAGTGCTAATTACTGAATAAAACCTATCACAGTGGATATCGAAAGCACTTCCTCCACAAGCCTAAATATGGATTAAGGAATGATAGCTATTGTAGTGAGTATATAAGAGCTTAAATCAGCGAAGCTAAATGTTGATTAAGGAAGCTATATATATATGTTGAAAGAGCTGTCCGAGCCTATAATAAGGAATCACAGCTACTCTAGTTGACATCGACAATACTGCTTCTTCAAACCTAAACATAGATTAGATAAGATAAGAGTTATTAGAGTGGGCATCGAAAACATTTCCTCTACAAGCTTGAACGTAGATTACGGGATAAGAGCTGCTATGGTGACTATCTAACTATTCACCTTCCCAAGCCTAAATAAGACCTACTGCAATAAATATTGAAAGCACTTCTTCTTCAAACTTAAATGCGGGTTACGGGATAGCAGCGGTTATAGTTACTGTCTAAGAGTCTACCACCGCAAAAGTAAGTGTGGGTTATCATATTAGAAATGTTATTGTCAGCCAAATGTTGATTACGGCATAAGAGCTATTATAGCGAATAGCTTAGTACTTTCTCCCCACTCCTACGGGACAAGAAGAGTGACTATCCATAGACACTTCCTCTCAAAATCGAAATGAAGCACTTCCTCCCTAAGCCTAAGTATATATCACAGTGTAAGTGTTAGTATCGGCGTACGCTTTATCTCGTTTTAAAGCAATTCAATGAAAAATATGTCCTTAATGCTCTAATGACCTCTTAAGCCATTCATAAGCACTAAGCAGCTTTGTGTATGTGAAGATGTCACTGTATTAAGCCCCTATAGTCGTGCGTTAAAGGGGAAAACAAAGAAAACGATAGGTTTTTTCTTAACCAATGTCTACAACTTCATACGTAGACGAAGTTATACTAGAAATTAGTTGCATGCTTGTGTTTGCTATTGATTTTTCATCGTTACAACGTTAATAAAGTGCTCTAGAATACGAGCATACACTGAGACTTGGAAATGAAAAGAAAAATATTTAATAAATAACAACCTTTTTATTCATTTATATGCACACCCATTCGATTCATATTAACACTTATACTGATTACCTGCATGGGTCGCATAGACTCTTTCTCTTTTTCCGTCTAGCTTTGCTCTACATATTCAAGCATTTGTTAGACTGCAAGTCATTACAATAATAATTGTGTTCTACATTTTTACTTTTTTTTTTTTTCTTTTTTTTTTTCAATTTGTTTTTATTCTGTTTTAGTTGAAAGAAAGAAAGAAAGAAAGAAAAAAAAATTAAGAAATAAATACAAATGCAATAAAATATCCATGAAGGCCAAATATAATTACGCAGTTTGCATTGCATTACCAGAAAAAGTTTAAAACTTTTGTTTTATAATTTACTGCATATTTTTGTTGTTGTTTTTTGTTTCATCCTCATTTTATTTTATTTTATTTTATTTCATTTCATTGTACCACAAATGTCATTTTGTTACTAAAGTCGCGGAAAAGAAGCAAAAAAATTGTAAATAAGTTTTTAGAGGAAAGCAAAACAAAGTGTTTATAAGCACGCAACAATAACTTAATGTTACCGGTAGTGGATCATAGTAAACAAAAGGAATTCGAAAATGGCAAAAAAAAAAAAAAAAACAAATAAAATGAAATAAAAAACATGAAAAACAAAAATGACAATTGAATGGCGTAAGCTTCGAGTGTGGCTGGGTGATGCAGACATTCCTCGTTAAAAAGTTACAATGCAAAGTGTAACTGAATATCGTAGATATAAAAAAAAAAAAAAAAAAAAAAATTACTTTTAATAAATGATTACGGGCTTTTTGCAGCTGTTTGCTTGCTATCATCTTTATGCAGGAGTTGGATGAACATCGCACATAAAAGTTTCAAGTTCCTGTTTTTTTTTTTGTTCGCAACAACAACAATTTATCTGGACTCGTCTTTCTTGCCTTTTTCAGATGTCGAAAGTAGATAAATACCACTTCCTATTTCCCTCCTTCTCTGTCCACAATACTTCCTGGTCACCGCTGCAACTGCAACAGATATATGAAATCAAGTCACTTAGTCACGTGCTCTACTTTCGTTCTTCCACAGGAATGTTTTCCTTTTCACGACGAAAGATATGTTTGTCCTTTTACTTATCTTACCATCAGAAGCTCACTTAATGAGATGCAGATCATTAGGCAAACTGTTTAGACAAAAACGGAATAAAGACAAAGAGCAATACTCGGCGTTTATGCTCGCATTAATCTGGTCACTTAGCCTCAGCTTACAACTTAATGCCATTCCAGGCATAAATCTTTATGTAAAAGAGCCCAAAAACCTAAGCCAAAAAGGTTAGTGCATGTTCACTAATAGGACACGTATACGGATCGTACCTGGTACAATTGCCGCTAACATGCCACAGTCACGAGCCTAAGATTCCAGGGCGACAGTTGAACTCCGATCAAACCCAACCGGCAGGGAAGTTCGACTTGGTATTGTTAATCTAAAGTTCTACAGCAATAGCTTAGCTGCCAAGTACAAGTCGAGGTTAATATTTCGACTATACAACAGTCATTTCGATCTGATGGCTCTAATCTAATATTTTGTAGTCACAATTTCGCTATCAAGTTTACGCAGAAGATGAAAACATGAAGATTTCGAGCCAACTTAACGCCCAACGCTAATGGTCTGGTTGTGAAGTTTAATCCGAGCTTAAGTATATGACCACATTATGCAATTTTAACCTGATATCTCTGGTCTAAGAGCTTACGATCGCAGTTGGGTTACGACTTTAAACTAAGATTGAATACAAGGCCACATAATGCAATATTAAACTGATGTCTTTCGCCTGAAACCCTACGAGTAGGTTAGGTTACAAGCTTTAATCTAAGATTAAATCTTTGGCCACATAATAAAGAACTTTGAAGATCGAACTGGTACCTTTAGCAATACCTTCGCTACGAAGTGTTACTAGAAAATAAAAACATAGTCACATCTTCGATCCAGAGTGTGAGGACTAATAGCAATAGGACTAATAACACGGAATCATGCATGACTTACGTCATTCTGCAGTAGAGCTTCGGTGAGCAAAAGATTAAGCTTGCAGGAAAGACATCCATCTCGAACACCTGAAGACGTGATATATAAACTCTTAACGTACGCCTAATATGAAAAGTAACAAGTTCAACAAACATGCCTCGTTATCATACCTAACAATACAGCGGAAACGTTACTCTGTCACTACTCAGTTTTTTTTTCATATTTGGGTTACACTAGTCAAGCTATTAGGTAGAATCGGCTTCCGCGTCTACCTACTATAAATAACGAGGACAAACGAAAGTTTGCGTTCGCTAAATAGGTAAAGGTGCAGTTAGTCTTCTGACAACTCTTTTGTGTGGTGGATGGTTTATTACGCTGCCCAAAAGTGGAGTGGAAAAGTGCATAGTCGTCATGCAATGCTTTGAGAGTTTAATCAAGGCTGGTGCGAAAAGGCGAAAGCTGCAAAAATATATTCTGTATGCGGTAATAAGCTATCGGGCAGTCAAAAAGTGGTTTACTAGGCTCCATTCAGGAGATACAGCTTTGAAGTATGAACCGATTTTTATACCCTTTTTGCCCTTTTACATGTGATATTGAACAAAATGCAAGCCAATCGACAAAGGATACCGCAGGATGATCCAATGCCATTACAACGGTTTACACTGATCACCTGGAGAAGTTAGGAGAAGTCGGAAAATCGCAAAGAAAAGGTATTATTAGGATTTGATCCAATATTTACCTATAATTGAAGTTACATCTAACTCAAGGAACTGGGAAGAACATAAGACGGAAAAGGATTTAACACTTTACATTTCTAGAAGCTAATCAGAATATATGGGCAGGGTAGGTTTCTCGAAAAACGTGGACATGATAAAAATGGGAAATCACTAATCCTCGGACTATTTCTAACGGCGATCCTTTTCTTTGTTGTATAGCTTCTAGTCCTGCAATAGAAATGAGAAGAATATAAAGCGTAACTTGTTGAATAAGACTAAAAAGTCGTAGATGAATTCGAAATATTTTATCGTGGTTCAATTCAATTATCAGAATCGATGGAACGAGCGTAAATGAATGTTAGTTGAGATTAAAGAGCGGAAGTGAATTTTCATCTAAAATATTTACATAACTTGCAAATGCTGTTAAAGGATAAAATATAAGACTCCGCCTATATATAGTGTTGATGTGAACAAATGTGAAGAAGAATAAATGTCGTAAACATAATCTCAAAATGAATGAACGCAAAATACAAAATCTTTATGATAAAGCTCTCCACCACTGTACCTTAAACTTAATGATAGTAAAAATGAAGAATTTTCATATAAATAAATACCTTAAGCAACAGATATTTAATAATTATTATCAATTAAGGGAGAAGAATACGGCTTCCTTAGTGCATACTTAGCATTCTTTTAGGTCAACCGGATATATATTGACATATAATACTTTGAAGACTTTTTAATTAAATCTAATAAAATCATTGATGTTGAAATACGAGAGATAGAGGAAATTAATCCTTTTTTTTTTCAAAGAACATGTGTGCATGCAAGTACATTATAAACATCTCTGCAGGATATGTAAGATGAATATTGCGTTCAAAAAGTAAAGGGAATTTTTATTTTAAAATGGTCAGGGATATATATATATATATATATATATATATGACTACGCTTTTTCTTGTGATACGCCCATTTAAGCTAGTTTGACGCAAGTGCCCGGTCAAGTGCCAGGACGAGTTTTGTGTCAAAAGCTATAGACGAAAACTTACAAAAATTGTTAGTGCTTTCAGAGGTAGCTTTGGTTTTCTGTGTATTGTGAACATGACTGTGCACAGTTTGCGTCCATTTCTTCACTTCCTACTCTAAAATCGATCAAGGAATGTTTTGTATCAAATTTCAGGTTACTATCGTCAATTTTTGTGACTCTGACAATTCAGAAAGTTTTCCTCAAATTCAAGGATTTCCGTAACTCTTGTATTAAAAATACAACGATTGTGGGTAGTGAGGTAAACTTTTATTTTTTTCCGAATTGATACAATTATTATTATTTCACGTCCTCTGATTTATTATCTTACACGTTAAGCGTCCTTTGTTACGGTTGGAAATTGTCTTCACTGACCTTTCAGGATGAGCAAATTTTACTAAAGGGAGAGTTTACATTATATTCTCTTGAAATAATGAACGCAAGAACTCCGTAGGTGCCTTGAAGATGTTAAGGATGTGTCCAAATATCTGTAAGTTACATAAAAACGAAAGACGAAGCATATTGCAAAAGATCATTAATCTCAAGCAAAATTTTAGGATAATCAGGAATCGTATGCTTACTTAGTAATCATTCAGACCTTCTACATATGACAGCAATAGGAGCAATTCATAAAAAGGAAACAATGGCAATTGTCCTGTCCTTGTTTTCTCGTTTTGTTCCTGAACAACAATAACATTTTCTTTTGGAATTTGTTTGCAAATTTTCCCTCTTTGCATAAACACTATATGGAAGCTATAATTAGTGATGATAATACATGGATATCGAATATTAGGCGGGTTCTAATCTCGGTTTCAAGGTCAACTCTCCCTTAAATGCTGGCGATCAGATAAAGCATATTCATAATACTTTGAGGAAACTGTGGCTTTCTTCATCTTACGTTCCCACTTTTGCCAACTTGAGATTGATTGATTAAAGACCTAATTGTACCGTTCATATATTATGGTCCTAACGTTTATGACATATTAGTTTGTATTCCTAGTAATATATTGCAGAATGCTGTTAACAAGCAGGCCAGTTGTGTCTTCAATAAATAAAAATATTAGAAAATATGTTAGTTTTTTGGATTCAGATCTTTGAATGTACCTTAATATTTAGAACTTTATCTTTCTTCTCGAGCTTATTCGCCAGCTTGTGAGAAGATTCTGTTCACTATATCTGAAGAAACCATGAATTTAATCCTATCTAACTAACTAAGTATTTATCATCTTGAAGACAATTTTTTGTTAAGTTGTGGAACTCGTTGCCAGTCGATATTAAAATGATTATAAGCCCTAGTGATTATTAAAAAGCTTTCTATAATCCATAATTACATCGGTAGGTAAGGATCGCGACTACCAAGTAATCGTTCGCGGGTTTAAAGCCCAGTGTGGTGGAGTCTAGCTCGGTCGTAGGTACAGTGAGAGCGTAGTGAGTTGGCAAAGGCATAACGTTTACCGTTCCTTAACTGTTCCTTTCTTTCTTTTTCTTTCCTCATTGTTTCTGGCCGTGACTGCGTTGCGCGAACACGGGAATCAAAAAAAAAAAATTGAGGATTGTTTTCAAAATTGTGCTGTAAGAGGCTTTACGACCTCACTGGCATATCAACGTTAATTTTAATGATTATCATTATTACATAATTTTATTATCATGCTTAAGCACTTCTATTAACTAATAAACTAACCTGAAGTAAAACAAAAAAATTCAAACCGAAACCGAATTTTCACAATGACTTTGAATTACCACAGAAGATGATCTAAATTTTAAATTAATCCAGTGACATGTGAATTCTGTTAGATGTGAATGACGATAGTATGGACTAAAAAAAAAAAAAAATTAAATTTCCCCTTACTTTTTGAACATTGTGCACCACACATACCTATCTAATAACGCTTTTTCCATTATTATTATGACAAAATAAAGTCATTTAAGTTTCCCATAGGGATTAAATTTTCTTTGTTGTAACACAATAATGCTTGAAACATTTTTAAGCATCAATTCATAAATGCTTAGTGAAAGCAGATACATTTAAAAAAAAAAAAATAAAATAAACTATTTGACTAAAATTTAAAAGCAAAAAAAGGACAGAGAGAAAGCAAGAGAGAATAATACGGTATAAAATATAAATTTCAATTCATAGTTCGAATATTAAAATTCCCTTTACTTTTTGAACACATCCTCTAGTTTTTCCAAGATTGCTTTTCCTTTATTATTATTATTATTATTACTACAAAGTAAAATCATTTAAGTTCTTTATAGGGATTAAATTTTTTTTTTTTTTGCTCGCAATACAATACAAAAAGGCTTGAAATGTTTTCAAGCATCAAGCCATGAATACTTAGTAGAAACAGAGGAAATTTAAATGAGGAAAAAATCGATTTTCTAAAAATCTGAAAAGCCAAAAAAAAAAAAAAAAAGTGGGTACAGTTAGGATGAATAAGAAAATCAAATATTTTCATCAAATGTTTAAAAAAAAAAAATAAAAAATTTCCCTTACTTTTTGAACACGATCGCATATGCAACATCATATAGTTATCCAAGATTGCTTTTCCCATTATTATTATAACAAAGTAAAATCATTTAACTTCTCTATAGGGATTAAGTTTTTTTTTTTTTTGTCACAATACAATAATGCTTGAAATATTTTTAAGCATCGACTCATACGAATGCTTAACACAAACCGAAAAATTTTATATGAAAAGCAAAAAAAAAACACTTATTTTACCAAAAATTTGAAAAAAAAAAAACGGCAAAAAGAGAGAGAGAGAGAGAGAGAGATAGTAATAGAGAATAAGAAGGCGAGAAGCTTTTAATCTGCTTTGAACTTTTGAACTCTAAAACAATTGTATATAGATTATGATATAAGTAAAGATAAGCGAAATACTAAACGGGAGAGGTTAACAAACTCGAGCAGCCGCAAATAAAGCGAAGAATAACAGCAGACTTTGAAAAACTATTACGAGCATAGTATATACGAAAAAAGTATGGTTCCATTCAAGTGTTGTGCATAAAAGAACGCATTTTCCCTGTTTTTCTTTTCTTTTCTATTTTTTTTTTTTTTTTGCAATTCCTCACACCATTCAATATATGATAATACCTTTAGGGTAAATATGTGTGGGGGATAAGTGTGTAGGACTTTAGTTCGGCAATCGGCATAGACAACAACAAGTGCTAAAAAAAGGGCAAAAATAGAAAAAAAATGTTTTATAATTCATTTTGAAAGCCGCATTTATATGCATCGAGATAAAGAAAATGTTAAGCTATTGCTCTGTCTTTCTCTCTCTATCTCTCTCGTTCTTTCTTTGGATATGTGTTTATATTAAGAGCAAAAAAATTCATTTAAAATATATTTTATAAAGTTCACACACACACACACAATACATTATAACCGCTGTTCTTTTTATGTTAAATATGTTTAATGCGTATGTACGTACGTACGTACGTACATAAATAAGTACGAGTAAATGTCTGTTTAATGTTCATTTAAATGAGTTTATATTTCCATGCAAACATACATATATACATACATATATGCATACATACATACATATATGCATACATAAATTGATATATATATATATATATAAATATATATATATCCTTTGCTGCATTTACATAACAGAGTGTTTGCTTTGGGTTTTAACTGTTTTGCTCTGTATGTGTTCGGGTATTATTGTTATTTTCTAGGGATGTACTCATTGTTTTGTAACTGCAGGAAGCTTTAATGCAGTTGTTATTTAGTTGAGTTTTTTTTAATTTTTTTTTGCCCATACATCCATCACCTCAGGTATATCCGTTACGGTAATTTACAAGTAACAACCAAAAGTATGATAATTTGAATACAAAATGAGATTTGGTTATGTACCTTACAACGGCCGGCTGTCAATCATAGCTTGGATTTTATGAATCCAATGCTTTAATGCAATTATCCCTTCAATGAACTGAAAGCACAATCAGAACTCTATTATTGGGCAAAAGTAAGAGTATTGTCTTTAAATATCTTTGCCTTCAAACACTCTCTTCTGACCCGTAAACACAAAACTCTTACACTTTGCTGTTACGACAAATCTTGCGAGAGTGCAAACTGATATATCTCTAAGGCTTTCGAGAAATCATTGGTATTTACACAATTGGTAATCATATATGTCAGCAATGAAACGTTCACTTAGGCGGCATCAGTGCACAATGTTTGCAGTCTTGCAGTCGATTGGCAACAGTAAACATAAGAACCTTTCCTTTGCCAGCTGCCTAGTCTAGTAAAATATTAGTAACATATACCTACCTATACGATGTTAAGAACAATCTTCATTACGGCCGGCTCTCAGCAGTATATTGCAATAATATCGGTAATTAATGGCATTACAAACGACTAACCTTATAGCCCACCAGTACTTGCTGTGATTTATGTAGTGATAGTAACATACAGGCAGCAATAGGTGTCAATAGCGATTGTATTCATTTCGTTTGGTGGTAGAAAACGAAATTGAATGGATTCTCCTACGAGGCGGGTATTCAAAGTCTTACGCCCTCTTAAGGTAGCAGTCAGGATAGTACTCCTATAATATCCTTTCTAGTCGTCTCAATCATCAGCATTTTATTGAGAGCAGTAAACATCAACTCTGGCCCTTCGGGGGATTAGCAGCTGTGCAAATCAACGACAGACCTATTCTTTCCACTGGATCGTCAAAATTAGCGAGAGTAGGTCAATATGCATTTTGGCTTACAATACATACGGACAGATAGGAATGCTTGCGAGCAACGATCGAGTTATAGCTGTACAAAGACTGACTGGCGGCGGTGTATACCCGGCGGACTTTAATCGCCAGTACACCTAAAATTAAATCCTTTACCTCAAAATGACAATTTTATTTGAAATTTTGTAAATAAGAGCCCCCTGGACAGAAATGATTTGTAGGAAGGGGAAGCTGCAGGTACTCCAATTCCACTCTTGAACCGAAGAACACTTACGATTGCTACAAGCTCATGGGATTCACTTATGTCTGATAGTCGAATTCCTATGAACATAAGCGGCAAGCAAATTTGATGGGCAAGATTCGTTACCTAATCAGTCCAAAGCTTCATATTCAAACATTGCACCTTTAAAGGCGCCCCCAAAGAACCCTCACAATTACTACAAACTCATGCGATTCACTTATGTTTGATACTCGAATTCTTCCAGTCATAAGCAGCAAGCTAATGCGATGGGTGTCGCAAGATTCGTTACTTGGTTAACCAATGTGCAACTATACTCCTGTCTATATTTAATTCCTTGATTGCTACAAGCTGCAGCGTGGCTCACTTAGGTCTTTCATTCGAATTCCTACAAGCGTAACCAGCTAATCACTGTGCTAAGTATCGTAAGATTTGCTACTTAGTTAGCCATAGTATACTCCTCCCCATTGAAAGTGTACTCTTGAACCAAATGTACCCTACGAAGACTGCAGCTGAATGTGTCTTTATGTATGTCCGCTTTTTGGATTTTTGCAAAGCAAGTATTGTTCGCGTAAGCAGTATTATAAAGAGTGAAAGTATCAGAAGATTCGACTCAAGCCAAGTGTGAATTATTGTCCTACCACCACTCTTTACATATGCTATTGTATATATTTAATTTTTATGTTATTGTGTTTATTTTTGCTCATATTTTTTTCTTTCTTTCTTTCTTTTGGCAAACCCACTACAAGTGCAAAGTTTATTACACCTAAAGATAACATAATAAATAAATAAAAAAAAAATAAAAAAAACAACTAAAGTAAAATTGAAAAAATTATTCGAAACTTTAGTTAAAAAACTTAAAAACTCTTGAAAAAATTACAACAAACACATTTTTTATTCACATAACATGATAATAAAGTTATGCCATAATATAATACAGAAGAAGAAGAGATACCGATCCCGGATGTCTATCAATTGCAAAAAAGGTTAAATCGAACCCAAACTTTTAAGTGTATGCCGCATGCTGCCTTAATCTCTTACCTGACCATCACCGTATTACACCTCGAGGTGACACCCCCTCAGTGGTTAGTCACATTAAAAACCAAAAAAAAAAAAAAAGAAAACGAAAATAAGTTAATATTCTTAAGGTTTCTTTACTTTTTCAACCACAATGTTTGTAAAGCTGGTTTAATAGAATTTCTTTTTCTGTTTGTTAAGTTTTAACGAGAGTTTGCAGACCTACGAAATATTAAAAGCAGACATGAACAGTAAACTGGGTATATTGGACGGGTTAATAAGCCATGTGTTTCATTATTCTAGTGCTTAGAACGGAAGTACTCGTCAAGGGAAGTAAGCCCTTCAACGAACTTTATTCTCAGCCACGCAACATGGAGCGCCATCTTGTTAGAATTTCACATATTTGAGTGCTTTGCCAGCCTTTAGAAGTGCTGATAAGGTTTTTCAAGTCACTTTTCGCCTACTTGTATGGCTGCAGGAGCCGTCTTCAATTTCACGCAATATATCAATGGCCCTGGCCATCGTTGAACTACTTACGATATTAGTAAAAAGTTTTTAAAGGCGAGATTGTTCAAAGCGTAGATAAAACTTTTGATAATTTGGCAGTTAGATGTGACCAAAGTGAGGATCTAACAGAAAAAACGGAAGAAGAAAATATTTACATATTTTTTACCCTACACTACTAGTGGCACAGGGTATATTGAGTTAGTGCTGGCGTATGGACGCAGAAGGACTTAAGATAGACTCACCTTTTATTATACCGATCGATCCGGATCCATAATCTGATCTGATCTAAGCCTCTGCGTGTCCGTATGTCTATGTAAATTGTGTTTAAGCTACAGGTCGAAGTTTTTGAGATATTTTGATAACATTGGGTATAGCGACGTCTTCTGAGCCAAGGACGAATGCTATTGAAAATCGTTCGCATCGGTCTACTTTTTCGACCTATTCTGAAAAGTCGTTATATGGGCATAAGTTAGAATTTTCAAAATTTCTCGGCAAAAATGGCTGTTTACTGGTATTTGGTGATTCTAAAACTGATGTTCATACGATCAAAAGTTATACTTCTCAATGCTTCATTATGAAAATTATATCATAATAATAATTTAACATAAAAAATTAGCTGAACCACCTCTGCCTATTTTTCATACGAAAATAATAATTGCTTTGGAGAACGTAGTGTAGGGTATTTGATGGTCGGCCTTGCCCAACTATAATGTTCCTACTTGTTTCATTGCAATTTGTTTCGAACAGAGCATAAGCGAAAAATATAATGTGGACCTGCTGTAACGCAACCCGGTTAACGGTGATCGTTCAAAAAAAAAAAAAATTACCCACCTATGGCAAAGGCACTTCATGTTCAGCTTCACCAAATAAGACAATTTTTTCAAATAAATAAATGGTCGGTCTCATTACCGACAGGTAACTGCCTTCAACTTCAACTTTAACTTACTAGCAGCGTTTAGCACCCAAGCACTTGAGTAATAAATCATAAATTTTTCCTCTTCTCAGCTCTGGTTAAATTCGTAATTTCTCCAAGGGGGAGAAATAAATCGCAAATAAGATCTCGGTAAAAATAGGCAAGAATTTATTTAGGGCTAAAGTCCAACAGATATGGATTTGAGATGAATAGAAAAAAAAAGGAAAGAGAAAGAAGATTTCATTCTGTTAGTCTTGCAATTAAATTAAACTTTGCATAGTGCTTCGATATTTCTCTTCGTTGAGAATGATTTCCAAAATTCATTTATAATGAAATGTCTCTGTTTTTAGTTATTTTTCGCTTCAAATATGATTTTTCAATTACATTTACCTATCCAAGCACGCACCCTTTTTAAAGGGGATGAGCGAGGGAGGGAGTGAATGAGTGAGTTGTGTATCTCGCAAGCACTTGTGTATTCAAACATTCTTTTGGTTAAGTTTTATGTGATTTGACACCAGATGCTTATATGCCATGGCGACCATTTACTAGTTGGGTTTTTATGGTTTTTGATAATACAAACGTACATAAATACGCAAGGGCACATACAAATGCACACCTAAGCATAACATGAAATGTAAGAATTAGAGTGGTTCGTTAAAAATCTTTTCTTTTTTCTTTTAAATTTTATAAATTCATCTACGATGGAAGTGCAACGCCAATCAACGACAGAAGAGAGAGAAATTACTTTTAGAAGACTTTTAGGCTTTTGCTTTGTCAAAAAATCGTTCTATTATTTCGTTGATTTTTTTATTTTTCTCTATATGATTCACGGCATATGCCCTGTGACTGTGAGGAAGAAAAAACTGTTGGAAGTTAGGGTGTGGGTGCAATCTGAGAGATGTGTTTGTGTTATGTCTCTACTGATCGAGTATTCGTTATAGCTACAATCAGCGTTAACTGTGAATGAATGAATGGTATATCGCTATGCAGAACCCGTTTAGGACGACTTCATACTCCCTTTTATCTCATTCACAATGCTATGGAGTAGCCCCATATTTGCACAGCGCACTCAATAGAAAGAATTTCATATTAAGCAGCGGTCTTCTCGAACAGTTGTGTTCATCTCGTTCGTGTGTGGGGTTTTTTTCAAGCGCATGCATGTGAACACTTGTGTCAAAACGAAAGGTGGGCAATGTGCTTGCCAAGCTTTGTGCTCCGCAGAAATATTGAATATCTGTGGATAATGAATGAAATGATTTTTTGAACAATCGAACTGTAACTATGGTTCTCCCAACAGCTCCGAAAGACTCACTTCCAATTGTTGAGTTTGAGAGAACAAAGTTGCTTGATTGCTACGCACATCTATGTCGGCTGATGAATTTAATTCCTATTCATAGGGAAAATATTATTTTCAACCTCAAAATTTGTAATTTTTTTTCGAACAAAGGCATTAAAAGGTTCTTAGAAAATATTATCAGTCACTTTTTTCGAAATTTAAAGATCGGGAATTACTGGATATAACAATAAAGCTTGACATGGATATCTTATCCCCGTACTTGAATATTAACTGAAATATTGGTCTTACTTTTTGAACACAGTATTATAAACTCGGGTAACTACTGGAACTAGTAATAAAGTTATAAATGGATAGCTAATAAGCGTGATGATGTACTACAAACCACACCAAATCTCTAAAGTCGTTAACCATCATAAAGATATAAATAGAACTATATAATACTGGGTTCAAGCAATAAGACCAATATTCCAATACATTCCCGTCGGTCGGGAATAAAATTTCTGTTTACCATGACCAATCACTCGGGACACATCACCTATTCGTGCAACACGGCCATAGTTAGAAAGAAGTGGAGGACAGAGAAAGAGGAAGAGATAGGAGAATACCGGGCGCTACCTCTAGAAAATGGTCCTAAATTTTTTACTTCTCACTCAGTAAAATCGAGCGTAGTAGATGTGTGGCACTTAGCGCCACTCGTCTGTAGTCATATGTTGTTGCTATCTATGGTCTCAAGTTCTGGGCACAAAAATTCGCTTAACATAAATCTGTAGCGGTTGTCATGGATGGTAAGCGTTTTTCTTTCATCGTCTCGAAAGAAACAAAGTCCAATGACACGGCCACGTCAAAGACGGCACTACATAGTAAGTTTTCCTGAACGCAATGGCATTTCATGAAGCACTTGTCAGTCCTTCTAGCTCCAATAAGGACTATTTTGTGTACTGACAAGATCACCAAGACAAAAAAACCTTTCCCTGAGCAAAAGAAGCGTTTCTTTCAAAGATTTCTAAAAGTTGAGAAACTGCTAATTGTACTGGATCTCTTCATACTGGGAAACACTTAAGAAAATATATTTAATAGT
>CCAG010008183.1:0-58609 GCA_001077435.1 Glossina morsitans morsitans
GAGAGAGACTTAATGTCTCACATACAAAGAAGTCAAAAAGTAACAGAATACTTTAATGGATCCGTCCCTTGCCGAAAATGTATGATTTCTATCTGACAGCTCGTCAGTTGGATTTGATGGAGACAGGAAAAACGAACTTGAAAAAAAGAAAAGAGAAAAACCAAGTTTGTTTATTTATTTTTAACAAATCTTTCTTTTTATTTTTATGCATTTAAAATAAATCTCCAAAATAAAACTAGGAATTTTTTCAACCTTGTGTTTTTGTCGATTTTTTAAATCGTATTGTGTTGCAACTGCGTTATAATATACGCAAATTTTGTACCGTTCATGTTGTGCCGAAATCGTTCCTTACACGTGCCAGGTTTATCGGGGAAGGGCATTTCTACCGTAGTGCAAACACATCCGTCCACATCTTTATTCAATACATTCTACTTTCGACGAAGTGTATCAATAATTCAGAGCGTCACATATATATATATATATATATATGTATCGTGCAAGTGCCAGTACCCTGCTCCTCTTCATACCCTTTGCTTACATCGGATGCCTTGAAGTACTTTCTAAGAATTTTGCTGCGGGAATGTTGCTCTAACGACATATTATATTACGTACGTTCAATAAGTAATATATTGCCTATTGTTAGGAGCGGACTATATAACTAAAATATAGCATTTTATACATAAATGACTTATTTTTTAGACTAAGCGAACTTTAAATTTAATGTAATTAGCGATTATTAGGTAAATGATGAGGAGCCTTTTAAGGTAAATAATTAAACGAATCAAACCTTGAACGGCGGTAGTGCACTACATTGCGTGTTGGTCTTTAATACATCGCTTCCAGTTTCAACGATTCCTCAGCATAAAATGTGAACATATTTGAAAGGCATAGGAAAAGAAATATGAAATGATGTAATGTAGTGTAGTGTGGATAAATTCAAGTAGAAATTGAATAAAAATTAAGAAGATTGAATGAATTGTATGAGAAAGAACCTGAACACGGAGATTTCGTGAAGATTGGAAAGACAATATTTTTGAATCTCTGTAAAGAAGTGGATTGAACTGGGACCTGTAGAAAGAGTAAAAACTCTTATCTATGCAGAGCATGAGTTTTTCTTTATTCTGCTGATTATAATCGCGTGTACGCGATCTTACTTATGAGTACAGCGTCGGTCTCTTACAAAAATTACTTATAAACTTGACACAGTTGGTTGCTTTGCCAGCGAGGAATTTTTTATACGCAATCATAATGTTCCGGCATCGGTAAATTATATGGGGAGGAGGCGTATGAAATGTTCATTCATTTAACAATTAAAGAAGAAGAGAAGAAGCCAAATAGCAATTTATGTTTGAGGCTTATTCGCTTGTATCTCATGTATATCATTATATCAGATCTAATGCGATCTAAAGTACTAAAGTACTTCAACCCAATCATACATATAATGCAATCAGGGGCGACACTTGCTTTTCTTTCATCCCTGTGCACAAGTGTATTGTAATTTCAGAATTTACTTGGAATAACGTCACGATTGTTCTTTTGTCTCATCAATACCTTTTTTTTAAAAGGTTACTCTAGAGAGACTACTACATAGGCTGTTACTTGTGCCGCATTTATTTATAATAAGCCATGTGCACGATCTACTTATACATTCGCTCTTACCTACGTAGAGAAAATAAAGGAATTATATAAAAAGGATACTTTCTTTTTTTTTTGTATGGGATGACATAATTATTAACATTATTTCCACTTGTTGCTGCACTGTATCTTTTGATTTCAATCGACCTGAAAAATATTTATAAGGCCACTTGATTTTTAAGGTAGAATATGTATAACATTTATGTTACAAATGCTCATACATACATACATACATACATATGCGTTTTATAGGTAATGTGTGCAAGTGTTACAGCGAGATTATTACGAAAAGTTAAATTTCGCATACACATCCATTTTTTTCAAAAATTAGGTTTTCGGTGGCTGATAAAATTAGTTTTACAAGGCCATTATCGGATTACTCGAATTGAATTGAATAAAATTTTCAAATTAATTCCTTTAACTGCTTATTAATTGCTTATAAAATGCTTTTAACTCAAAATTTATTTGCGTTTAATGTAAAAGAAAATTCTTTTTTTTTTTTTTTTAAATTTATTAAATGGACGTATTTTGCAGAGAACTTTTTATATCGTGTACCACATGTACTATAAGGCTGTTAAGTTTGTGCCGATGTATGCAATATTCAGAAGGACTTGTGTTGGACGCACCAATTAGTGTAGCGATCGATTAGGAATCATTTTTAAAATTGTTCCAAGTTTGTCAGTCCCTCTGTCCTTCTTCAACGATTGTGTTAAACCTTGATGAAATTTGGTATACCGACGTGTTTTGGCCAATGACGCATGGTGGGGTAGCGAAGCGATGTAGCATATTTAATGGCATGTCGCGGCCCACTTTTATACCTTCATAGATTTAATGATAATGAAAATAATCAGTTAATAAAACTCTTTTTACATATCAAACATGAAAGAATATGGAATTTTTCACCATTGATTACTAGCTTTTGTACGATATTTTATTGCACGATTGTCATACATCATGTGATGTATGACCAATCCAAATCGTATTCACTTGCGACTTGGTAACACCCACTCATTGATAATTGCATGATCTAAAACTATATTTTTTGCATTCTTTGTCTAAGAAAATTTATTAGTAATTTTTTTAGAATTTTGGTGTAGTTATCGTCAATGCCACATAAACGAACAAGTATATATTATTAAATTAATTGCGATATTTAGGTTAATGTGTACATATAATGTGTACACTTTCCCCGCTCCGATGCGAATTTCAATATGTTGGAAGTGTTTGTATGTGTGAAAGGACGGCAGTAGGGGTAGGGGGATAAGTATAAAAGTTATGGTCAAAATTTCCTTTGATGCTCCCAGCCAACTTGGATACTTGGCAATGTTAAATAATCGGACTCACTTCCTTCTTCAATTCCTTGTCGTTATTGAGAAAATTTCATTCGTATACTTGTTCAATCCAAATAAAATGATTACGATGGCATTCTTGTAAACGGCTTTTTATAACTAATCTCTTAGTGAAAGGCTCTACTGACATGTCTTTGGCCTGAATTTAATTAAGTCAACCCGAAATAATTGATGATCCCCATAAATGGACACAACTTATGTTGTTCTTAGACGAAATACTATTGTCAGGCACAATCTCGTAATCGCAATCTCATATTATAAATTTAGCCAGAGAATAAATTCTAAGACTAAAGTCTTAAAGCACTAGCATCCAAGGCTTTCGGCTTTCGGCTTTTATTTTTATTAATATTATTATTATCATTGTTATTATTATTATTAAAAACTCTACCGCACTTGAGATTTGAACGCACAACCATTGAATTGCTAATCGAGACTCTTGCCTACTCGGCCAATCAGGCGAATGCAATCTCATATTGAAATGGGACTATAATTCAAAATTTAATTCTAAAAATTTTCATTCCATTAATATGCTTTCACATACATATTTGACTTGTGCACAATTGCTCAATTATGCATTTTTTGAGAATAACAAAACATATTTTCTCTAATCAACTGTCCACGGTAAGCTAATTGATATATATATCAAGAATCTAGGATGTGTTCGCGCCAAGAATATTTTGTCTATTTTCGCCACTAACTGATTATAAGTCATATCCCAGCGCAGATAGTTGACTAACGATGCTAAGGAAGCAAAGAAAAACTAGCGCTGAATGTGTCTGTAACCATAAAGCTATTTATGATATACTATTTCTATATGCTACATCACTTGCTGCAAGGGTATATTATGTTCAACTTCTAGGAAAACTTGACATGGGTATCACTCTCTGAATGTACCAATAGATTTAGCATTTTTTCTGAATCGATTCAAATCTGTCTATCCCTCGTTCCTGGTCTCACGTCTGCTGCAGGTTGCAGTTTTACTAGAGATTTTTATTAAATTTGGTACGCCTGCATGTTTTGGCCCAAAACCCATCCATAATGACAAGATTGAAGTCCTATTGGAATGATTGGATTTCAATGACCGTTCCACACATAAGTTGTTATTATATGAAGAAAACTTGCGAAACTTGGTCAGAAATAGTACTTTGGGTATTGTTGTGTATTAACCTCAAAGTAAAAACCCGTCTGTTCGTCGTTAGTTCCATGCTTTATTTTATTTCTGCTCCCCCTCTTCTGTGGGTCAGCAAATCAACAACAGATGACTTGCAGAGTAAGAGTTGAGTAAGAAAGAATTTCTACTTTTACTTCTCCATCAATATCAGAGGGTGTTATGAAGCCACATATAATAAGAATATAAGAAATAGTAATCAACGTACAGCAGCTTGAATATATGTAAAAAGTATATTTAATGAACGTGGAAAGTTTGTTTGGAACGTGACCGTATATTGGATCTCATAAAAATAGTTTTTATGTAGCAAAAAATGTAATTTTTTGCAAATTGAGATTTGAAACATAAATGCCCTGTTCTTAGTTTAGATTGGCCTGTTTTCCCACCTACTTACCTTAAAAGGAAAGTAAATTTCCATATGACAACGTAGATAAAATTGAGATCAAGTCAGTTCAGTCGTTTTGGACGTCTTAAGGTCTTAATCTTTGTTAAACATTTGTAAGACGCTTCGAAGTCTTCATTTCAATACTTTCGTTTGCCGAAAGCAGTAAACACACTATAGACTTCCGAGTCTATTTAGTTATGTATAGACAATATTAGAAAAAATCGATAACACATCGATAAGAGATCTAAAATCGGAACAACAATTGTCGATCTCAACCTAAATATACCTACACTTTAAAAGTGGTCCGAGTCAGCTCACATTCCGTAATAGGCATGACACAGTTACCCTAGCAAGCATTTAGTATTTTCCATGCTCTACTTAAACCGATTTTGAGTTATTTGCAGAAATCTAAATAAGCTCGCGTGCAAAATGAGACACAAATGTACCTACTATTGTCTTTGCTATATAGCTATACAGATTTAGAGGCATCGGTAGCAGATATTTTCATTGTAAAGCCGGATGAAATGAAGGTAATAATCCATGTGCAGTTCTTTTTATAGTATTAGTAGAAACATTACTGTACCGGGATTGACATTGAATGTGTGCTATGTTGTCGCAAACAATCGTCCCTTCGCAGGCGTTCGTAAAAACTGATTCTCTCTTATGCTGTAGGTGCCCAAATCCATCTGTTCACGTAATGAAGCAACAAATTGAGACAGTGGCTGCTTTAAATTGCAAAATACTCGATTATGATGGAAGCAACTGGAAATTTTATAATAATTAAGGTTTTCCGTTCAGTTACTCGAGGAAAGGGAAAAACATTTATTTATATCTATATAGCGTTCGTTTCTTTAGTGTTGCAATAAAAATAATTCTTAGTTTAATACAAAAAAAAAAAAAAAAGAAGCAAACCTTATATATATGTGTAAGTAAATATGCGTACATATATGTATGTGTGTTAAATCTGACGGTAAGACTTTCACAAGTCAATTGCTGAAAACCTACAAATTAAGAGCTCATTGCTTTAAGTATACCTTAAATGTAGAGAAAACTTCTGAATAGCAAAATATTTGCTGACACAGCGAGGATTACAACGCGTTAATCCAATTAAGAAATCTCCTTAGCCGTAGTTGCGGATAGCAAACGTTACAAAAAACAAAATGAAATGATTTTACGCCAACTCTTTACGTTTTGCGTTTGAGGCCAGAAGTGAAAGGCTTACAATTTTCACAATATGCAAATTCAAAGCGTACCACACTGCGCGATACTTTAATCCTTTTCTTTTCTTTTCTTTTCTTTTCTTTACTTTCTTTCTTCCCTCTTGCATGACACGAGAAAACATTTTTAAAAGTCTTGTACCTATTCCCATACATGTTTCATAAACAATAAAAGTCTGCTGCTTGTCGTTTCCGTTTGATTTTTAGGGATTGTATCCTAAAACTATTGGGTTAAAAGTTAAGTCGTGACGTTTTCTGTTGAACGAGCCTGACGTCTTAAATGATAATCAAAGTTTCTGTATCGGTAATGATGACGCTTAAAGACAGGAACTTCGTCTCCTTTGATTTGCATGAGTTCTGTTTGTGAAGACCTCTTTGGTCCGTTTGGTCCGACTTTCTATTACCTGGATTTTCTGTACTCGTTTCCTTTTTTTTTTACTTTCTCTTAATTAAAAAGAAGAATAAAGCAAAACAAGTATAAGTCGCGTCACTTTGACTTTGCATCAACCGTATATAGAACTTGTAAAAAAATGCGCAACCCATAGGTAGTAAGATTTCTTCAATAAAATCGCCAATCTTACCCTAAATAGACCTCTAACGGACTACCTGTATCATTTCTTAAACGTATGCCCTTAGTGGTTAAGGAGTTACGCGTCTTTACTTTTCATTAAAAAGGGCGCATGTTCCTATTTTCAAAATGATGAAAAGTCAGGAAACATGTGGCGTGGAAATCTGTTCTAAAAATTTAATTTCTGCTTTGCAAAGTTTAAAAAAGGGCTTCTGGCCCTATTGGTTAAGGCGCAATGCAAGCATTTTTGTTACCATAAAGAAGGCAGCAAACAGGTTGGCGAGGATAGACATGAAGACCGTACTTTGATGTCTGTCAATAAACACAGTGCGTCAAAAAGGTGACGATGAAAAATCGTCAATTAATAATTTGAGATCGTTTTGATATCACAATAAGTAGCGTTTGGCTCGATGCAATCGATTTTGAAATACTGCTAGACCTTCAAAAGCGCTCATCGCGTCATAATGCTTAGTTTCTTCGAAGCAGTTCCGCAAGAAGTCGATGACTGGGATACGAATTTTGGGTTAACTACAAATCGAATGCGAGAATTCGAGTTGAAAGGTTTTCCCCATTTCTCCATCCGGGCGCGCGTTTTAGTGATGAGCAGTTCATCGCGAATTTTTACCAGAAGTCGGATATGCGAGAGTAGTCAAGTTATTGAAAAACTAAAAATTCACTGAGTGTTTGGTGTTTGTGATGAAAGACTTTAAATATTACTTAAATGTTATGCGTCCGTGTATACTTTATCCATATCTTATAAAGCGCATATTCTTTATCTATCTACAAGTGATGAGATATCAAATTGGAAATTACTAGCTTATGATGGAATATGCATAAAACTTTGCGCTTAACGCCTCTATAAGTGGACGAATGAAGAAGTAAAGCAAGCAATAGCTGCCGCTCTGATGAAAAGACGCTGTCACTTTTCCGATAATCCAACATCTATTGTCTGTATTGTTTAGTTAGATTACAGAAGTAGAAGTCTTTTGACCTGCGGTTTTATGTAAGACTGCCATTGCCGTTCAAATGAAAGGATACAATTGTCCATATTTAACTGTAACTAACTCCTATGAGATACGTCTTTATGAAGAATACCAAGAACGGAATTCAAATTCTAATTATTCAGTCCTCGTCTAAAAGCGTTGACTTAACTTTTACATTCATTTCCATAAATCGCTAGTCAACCGTAACATTTTGTGCATGTTTTCCGCGATCGTAAATGTTTTGATTACTGCTCGTAAATTTCTTTCAGATTCCGGCTGCACGATGTCATATAAATTATGTTAGGATTATAAAGATTATAATGCAGCAGTAGTCAATAAATTGTTGTTGTTGTAAAAAATCCATCGGTCAATTTTTAGTTTTCATTTACTTTGGGCACTTTTACGAAGGTAAAGTAAAGTAATATTGTATATATATTGTATATTCCCGATTTGGGCGGGGTGATTTAATAATGAAACTTGAAGTAAATATTTTGTATTTAATTATAATCTCCGTTTAAGATAACGCGCTTTACTTTTAAATTCTTATAAAGCCCGTATTAACGATGTCCCGGGGGGTGTTTTAATGCAAAGACACAAGATATAAATTAATTTAGTTTAAGAAAAATTGTGAGTGAGTAATGAATGATTGGTTGGAATGATTTGTTAGTTGATTGATTGTCGATTTTGCGCTACTTCTTTTATTTTGACCCTGAAATATATTTGAAAAGGATTTGAAATAAATAATACTTCAGTGCTGCCGGCCTGCGTAGACTGATCACGCCAAGTTTAACTACATCTACTTAGCTTCATACCATCATATCATCAGTTGTGAGCTATGAACAACTGTTGGCGCGGTTGTGAGCGGCATACGCGGATTTCTAAGCTCTCCTTTCGTATCCATAAGCTGGGAGTATATTCCGAGTTGCTGCCATCTACTTTAATTTGCACGATTGGTAACAACACAATCACAATCGTGTGTGAATTTCGGTCATCAGAAATACGTTAAATACTTATGACATATCCAGTTTTTAGACGCTATAAACGGAAGGATTAATCTAGTGAACCGGTCGATGGTGGGCTTAAGAAAATATTAGAAATTAGAAATGTGACTTCAAAACTTCGGATAGAACGCATTTAAGAAGCTTAGTCCTTATAGTCGGTTTAGGCTAACTTCAATAATTAATTAACCATAAATTGTCTACAAATAATGCGAAGCAATTGCATATGGTATTGAATTTTTATGCTAATGATGTCTCCGCTCATGCCTTAGGAGTGATGAGGCAATGGTTTCAAATATCGTGTGTAAGATAATCAAGCTTCGTGGAGCTATGTACCGTATAATCTGCATTGTAAACAATTAAATATTCAATATAATAATCGCTATTATCGAGGGATGAGGGGTATATATATTTCGTCAAAACGTTTGCAACACCCAGAAACAAGCTTCAGAGACCCCACAAAATATATATATTCTTGATTAGCATTAAATCGTTAATCAATTGAAGCATAGCCGTCTGTCCGCCTGTCGGGTTATTCGTCTATGTAATGCCTGACAATAAAAGCAAAGCTACCTCAAATTTGACGGCAGTATTGGAAGTTCTTGCACGCATGTTGATATTTAAAATGGGCCAAATTGGAGAAACGACACGCCTACAGTACTATGTGAACTGAGAACACCTCTGTTTTTTGACAGGAATAAAAATTTCGCTTTTTACCCATTACTCATAAATTGCAGCAGAGAAGACTACAAAAATTTGAAAGTATATTCCAGGGGGATGTTTCTAAACAATGGAAAAAAATCGGTCACGCCTACTTAATTTTACAGTGTGTCATGATTTTATTTATATTGCAAAAACGTTTATAACGCACAGAAGCAAGATTCAAAAAATCCCATAAGGTATATAAATTTTTAGCCAGTTTCAAATTCGAAATTCATTTAAGCCCGCCTGCGTGTGCAAACGTGCGGTATTTGTGGTGAATCGTCTTTCGTTCCCAAAAATGAAGTTATCGCCTGCAAACTTGCAAGAGAATTTCCAAAGGACCGACCCAAATATTTCAAAGAACACGTCTAGAACACGCCCACACGGGTAACCAGTGTGGGCGTGAAACCAGTGAACATCTTTGCTGTTCGTGTTCTTCGCTTGTTACTCATAAAGGACAACCCATACACCATATTCCCACTTTTATTCTGAAAATTAAAAAAAAAATCAGCCGCGTCCACCCAACATTATAGGGCATGAACATTTTTTTTTTTCTTTTTTTTAGGATAACGGACCGAATATAATTTTCATCAAAATCTCTAAATATTGCCGCCTTATTTTGACAAGTCGTAATATGGATAACCGTAGAGTGATGTAGGGTGCATAATGGTGAGCCGTGCGCCGTTATAGTGCTTTTACCCATTTTTTTGTATCTTGTTGTCTTAAATATTGGAATAAATCTTATGTCTGGAAACTTATCGAAAATATCGTTTCTTGCTACTTGTCGGCATACATCTGTCTATGAGTGGCGATCAATTTTATCACTGGCGTCGTTCTTTTGGTTCTTATTTCAATTTTTAGCTTTTGTATTGCTAACCACGGGAGTGTAATTGTAATACAAGCACGTCCATATTAGGAAATAGACTGCACCAGGTGCGGGAAATTATTGTATAGAAAGTACGCGTTTACCGTATGAAAAATCGGCGTATTATCAAGCGGTAACTGTATATTTGTCCCACTTGTCTGATATTTTGTGAGTGCTACGGTCAAAACACTGTAGCTCTTTTGGTCTTAATCACTCATCGATCCATTTTTGTACATTTTTGCAAGACGTGACGAGCTGCACGGCCAGTGCATGTCTTATCGATGCAAACAAGTAGTAATCGCAAGAATTCGCGTTTGGCGAGTAAGTCATATGGGCTAGCACTTCCCAGTTGAGTGGTTTTAACCCTTTTGTAGTAGACATCGCTAAACGAATGCCATCTAAAAATGCCATTCTCGTGATATTAACCCTTTCAGTAGACTTTAAAAGCTAGTGCCACACCACGCTCTTTTCGGCCCCATCAAACACAGAATATTGTTTTCCTGTTAAAGTCTTGCTCTCTCAAAATGGATTCACTTGTCATCCCCAATTAGAATACGAGGCACAAAAGACTTTCTTTTGTATCTTTTAGGTAAAGAAAAAATGCTTTCACTGAATGCATCTTAGTTGCTAAGCAACTGAACATTTTCGTTGTTAGAAAAAGTATTTTTTCGATGGAATATGTATTACAACTACTTACTGGTGCCAAGTGTCCAAGTTATAAAAAGGAAATACAATTCCAGAAATGTATGTTCAGTAAACGTGGTGTTAGGGCCGGCTACGTGCAAATTCCGGTTTCATATTTACGCCCCTAATAATTTAGAGCATATTGCAGAAATCTCAGTGTAAAATTTGCTGCGGTTGGCCCACAAATATGATAGAAAAAAATAGTACATTACAACCTCGATAAATATAGATTTGCAATTAGGAACCCTTGGAAACGAGTTGCAGAAAACAGAATATATTTAAAGAGCTTTTGTAAAACGGCACAACGAGTGCCGAAAATGAACGGTCAACCATTCCGGTAAATATCGTTCGCATTGAGCTGATAAAAAACATATTCCGTTTTGTAAATATGTTTCCGGATTGTTTTCTCGCAAAATAAACGAAGCGGCGTAGTTTTTTTTTCCCTTTCAGTTCCATACTCTTTTCGTAGTTTCTCGCAGTCTTGAGTAAGAAAAAGTATTTTGTTACCTTATCGAAGGCATTCGGTCTCCATTTCATCTTTTTATCGCTTTATGAAATGCAAAAACAACTAAGTCGAGGATAAGATGAAGGCGATTCTAATCAGGAGAAAGTAAAGGTTCTTTGGTGTTCAATGGATGATAATGTCAGGAAATATGCGGAACTTTTAAATGATTTCCTGTGGATAAAAGCTATTTGTTTCTCCTTATGACGCAGGTGCCAATAGGAGATTTAATTTGTTAAAACAAGCCCATATGTGCTATGAAAATACGTATGGCATATAAAACGTTAGTACTTAGAATCTACATTTGAAATTTGAACACAGAAAGTTGAAACAAATTTTCAATAGTCGTACCCGTCAGGCATTAACAGTCAGAATGTCAATACATAGGGGAATAGCACGTAAAGAAAGAAAAAGAAAACAAAATACAAACTTTCGAACACAACTTCCTAGTAAATGTATAATTAACGTGAGATCTTAAGAGCTAACACTACTAGGGCATCCTTTAAAAAAAAAAAGGGTTTTTCTAATCATTTTTCTTGAAGGCAAGATAGCAAAATAACAATATTCTGGCAGGTTGTTAGTCGTACATAGGTTTTAAAAAAAAAAAAAAATTCAAATAGTTTTCAAAAAATCTTAAAACATGGCAACACCAAAGCCATTCTCGCGAGGCAATTTTAATTTAAAGGTCTCTGGGACACACAGGACGAGAAGTTAAAATTTGTATATAAAAAAAAAAAAAAAAAAAATCATTTAATCCGAAGAATCATGTAATTTTTCAATTTTGTTGGATTGGCAAGTGTCTTCAAGTGTGTGGTGGTATGTTCCCGTATGATAATAAAATATCGTACTTTAAAAAATGTTGACAATATAGGTGACGTTATCTGTTATTGAACGAACGTACAGAGGATAAGTATTTTAGTCTTTGCAATGCTCGTGTAAGTGTCAGTCCGTGTGACCACTAAATAGTGTAGTGTATACGACATTAAGGAGTCTTAGCCAACCACAATATCCACTAAGTATGAAAATGAATGAAGTGATTGTGCAGAATATAAGAAATTTGTAGCTTTTATGTTATGAAGAATTCGAAAAGTTAGTGAAAGAGTGAAGAGTGAAGAGTGAAGAGTGAAGAGTGTTTATCAAATGTATTATAGCCTATGAAAACCACAAAATATAATAAATTTACTATACCCCATTTAGTGTTGGCTTAAAAGAAAAAAATGAACAATTATTTATAGTAAAACCGGTGGTGGAATTGAAAAACTTAAAGACCACAGATTTATAAAACGCCATTTATAGAAGCTCATTTCATACTTAATTGATGACAATCAATCTAGTAAAAAAACTATAAAGAAAAAATATCAAAAAAAAAGAAAGAAGCAAACAGACAAATACCCTGACGAGAAAATGAGCTTGTAAAGATATTACCTACGTACACTGGTCCATATACACGCGTGTAAGAAGATTGTAAATGAAATTCATTTATACGAGAGAATTCTGTGGTAAATATGATGCCATAAAAGCGCCATAAATCTATACCAAAGCCGCAACAGTATGGTTATAAATAAGAAAACAAAACAGACAAGATTGCGAGAAGATCCCCAATACATCACGCCCTATAATCTGCACTACAGTACAGAATAGGCAGATATATATGCATGTATATATATATATATATATATATATATATATATTTATGCACATACATATATATATAAATAAACCATAAACCAAAGTAAACTTACTCTGCTTAAGTATGAAAGAAAAGTAAGTTGAAAGCATACAGACATTTATGCATACGTATACAATATGTCTGAGCGTTTGTTTGTTTGGCCGTGTGTGCTCTCATCATAAGCATGGCTTTTTGTTTGATATAATTGTATCTTCCGTTTCATTACATGTTACACACATGCCATTAGATGCATTATCTTCAGGGAATAGTCGTAAATTTTTCTGCAAGACTCCGTTTAATGGGTCTGGTAGAGAGGGAAACTGGAAACTTTAGAAACGTGCTAAACATACGTAATATGCCTCTTTAAAATATTTGTCCCTGCTTCGCTTGTTTTTTCGCGCGCTCTCTTTCTTTAGCACGCTCTACGTTCGTTTGCGGAGAGATTCTGTGCATGCAATACATACTACAGACAGTTGATTCAACCACCATTTGTTCACGAGTATTTTTGCTCAAGCAAGTTTTCTCACTTTCTGTTCATATCAGATTATTTTCTTTAGTTTTCACGTTACGTTTTTTTTTTCTTTTTGGTTATTTTTTTGTTCATATATTCTTTCTTGTGACTGCGGGGTGACCGTTTACGTTGCGCTTCTATATTTGTGTGTGTGTGTGTGTATACAAGTGTGTCTGTAGTATGTAGTATGTACGGTAAAGTGTGTGACTATATGGTTGGCAATGGTGTTTGGTAACGCCCATTTAAATACAGTTATTTCATTGGGCGCGACCAGCTAAGTAAGATTGTTTCTTATATCTCCAAACCTGGGACGTTGTGTAAAAATGATTAGTTTTTGAAATTGTTGACAAAACGGATTTCAGATACTAAGGTTTATTAAATATCGCAGTAAATAAGTGATAAGCGATCCCTACATATTGTGAGTTTTCCTCGAACTTCTTATTGTTAACAAATAAAAGATAGCAAGATATAGTAATGGCTTTAGATGCACACAATGTACAAAAAAGAAAAGGGAATTCTTTTGTTTTTAACTAAAAAGTGCGTGAGCATCTTTTTATTTACATTTTTTTACATTTATCATTTACTGTATGCTTCGGCACCGGTTAGAAAGCGAGAGAAAGAACGAGAGCAGAGGAGAGACAGAGCAAGCAAGTAATCATAATTTACAGCAGCATTCTCTCGTTGTTGTAATAAAAACCAAAATATATATATATATATATATATATATATTGTGTTCACATATATATTCTCTGGGTACACGAAAGGAAATTGATTTTATATCCAATGTAGAGAAACTTTTGTATTTCTTAGCAGTTGGTGCTTTGCTTTTTTGTGTGTGTTTTTTGTATTTTTGTTAAGCACGCGTGGTGCTTATATCCTGCGGCCAAGTTGGAGTGATATCGCAATCTATTTGTGTGAGGCTTTCTCTGTCGCTCTTACACTTAAACCGCAACGAGGGTGCAACGTTCAAAGAGAGAAAAACTCTTTGTCAAGCACACACACTCTAAAATCACACTCTTTACACCGCGCCTATGTTAATACAACAATATAGACACTACTACCACCACCAGTACCACTACCACGCAACTCCGGACCTAAATTTTATTCGACCCAGCACAACGAACTACGGCAAAACGAACGAAGAAATCAACTGCTTTTCGTACGTTGTTCAACTCTCTCGCTGCATTTTAACATTCAGTCGGCATCGATAATTACCGGTGGATGGATATCGTCGTCGTTGTTGTCGTTTAAACATAGTGTAGAAGATTTAACTGCTGGAACACTACTATTACAACTACTACTACTGCTGATGTCTGCCTGTTTGCTTGCTTACTTGCCACTGTTGCCATATTATTGGACTTATTATTATCATCATCTCGGCACATTTTGAAACTGTTCTGCAGTAGTGGACTCTGATTAAGTGAGCTAAACTATATATATATATATATATATATATATATATGTATATATACTGCAATCTAAAGTTGAAATAATAAAAACGAAGGAAAAAAAACACTTCTCAACATTGTAATTATACTAAAATTAGCGTGTGTGCTCTGGCTATTTTGCTTTTTGTACGTGTATAAATATATATACTCGCCTATAGTACGTATATATGACGTGCACATAGAGTAAAAATCTACTGAAAAATAATCAGTTAACAAAAAAAAAAAAAAAAAAAAAAATCCAAAATTAAAACGTTATCAAGCGTAAAAATAAAATATCAAAAAAACAAAAAGAGAAGAAATTTACCACGTGAAGAAACCAATTAAAGACCCCCCTATTCGTTACGAAATCAATGATAATTATTACAAATTTAACACCTCAGCCACAACATAACTGCGAGCAATTATCGCATCAAATATTTTATGCTGTGAAATATATATATAAAGTGTTCCCTCACTTATGCGTAAATTAATTAGAAAATCAAATTAATTCGTTTTTTTTTTTTTACATCGAAATACTTGCGTTATATTCATCCTTTATATTATAAATACGTATATACCCCCATTTATATATATATATATTTATATATGTATATATGTATATACATATAAATATATATATATATATGTTTATATATACGTAAACAATGATTGATGCTGCTTGCAATTACTTAAATCCTTATGCAACGGCTTCGTTAGCTGCAACCACAACACAAACATCTGGCCCTCCGATTGTCACTACGTTGGCCAATGGCAACGAATTCATATCATCATCAGTTTCTACTACATCGCCATACAATAATAAGACACTAGTGGTGTCATCACCATCGTCAGCAGTCAGTTACAATCCAATGAAAGTGGAAATGCAATATCCGCCACAGCCATCCTCTACGGGTTCGGTTTCGCCCAATTCAAGCATACAATCAGCTCCATCGTCGGCTTCCGTGTCGCCTAGCATTTTTCCTTCGCCCGCCCAGTCTTTTGCATCGATTTCCTCGAGCCCACCTTCTTCGGCTACTTCGGCATCTCCCCTATCCGGCTCACATACCGAATTGGGTGCGGCTGCTGCTGCTAGTGCTGCTTATTCATGGAATACGGCTGCTTATACAGCTGCATTGCCTACTAGGTATGTATCTTCGCAAATCTCTCTTACGATGTATATATGTATGTGCGCGCATATTTGCACACAAATGCATTGGTTGTCCCTTTTCTCTGTTTTCAAAAAAAAAAAAAATTATAAAAAATATGGAAAACCTTTTTCCGTTTCCTACATATTATGACATATCAATTTACGTGTGTACATTCTTACATTCCATAAACAGAACACAGTTTCCATATGCTCAATATGCCTCGGATTATTACGGTAATGTGGGTATGCCAGCTTCCGCTGGAGCTTGGTTTTCACATCAGGATCGTCTTTATCAGCCATGGTCGGGTCAAACATACACTAGTTTCAATTTTGATGATATTGCCTTTCAAACGCAGTTGCAACGTCGTTCAGTGCGTTGTACCTGCCCAAATTGCACGAATGAAATGTCCGGCTTACCACCGATTGTAGGACCGGACGAACGTGGTCGCAAACAACATATTTGTCATATACCCGGTTGCGAACGTCTTTATGGGAAAGCTTCACATTTGAAAACCCATTTACGTTGGCACACTGGCGAAAGGCCATTTTTATGTCTAACATGTCATAAACGTTTTTCTCGATCTGATGAGTTACAGCGACACGGGCGGACACATACAAATTATCGTCCTTACGCATGTCCTATTTGTTCGAAGAAATTTTCACGCAGCGATCACCTTAGTAAGCACAAAAAGACACATTTTAAGGATAAGAAAAGCAAAAAAGCTTTAAACGCTGAAGCGAAGGAGCAAGCAAATCCCACTGCAACCGTCGGTGTCATTAAGCAAGAAAAATCGACATCAGAAAGCCAAGAGAAAACATCTCAAGTCAAGTCTACCATCTTGTCAACGACAGTATCATCGATTTCAACGGCCCCTACAATTCCAGAAACCGCCAAGACAGCAATTGCAGCTGCAGTTACTGTCCGCTCAAATGCTGTACCACGAACTAATCAACAAAATGTACCTCATTTGCAATTAAAGACCGAACAACCTGACATTCCCTCTGGTTATACACCTTATCCGAATTTGTATCATCAGAGCTCCTCACTTTTCCAGCCCCACTTGAGCGGAAGCACCTCATATGGTGCTTCCTCGCAACCACCGGCTGCACCACCCACATTCGATTTATGGAATACTCATCATAATCGCAGTGCCATTGAACATCAGCATCACCAGGATCATCAACAACACCAGCATCATTTATCGTCGCCTAATGCCGGAACACTTAATACCCCAATAATGGCAAGTTCTACCACAAATCATCAACAACATACTTTACAAATTCTCCAGACCTCTCACCAACAGCAACATCAACAGCAACAACATACGCAAACTTCTACGTCGTCGTCGTCGTCGTCGTCGTCGCCGTCGTCCTCTTCTTCCCATACAAACACCTATACCGCCACAAATGTCAGTCAACATTATGCAAATTTAACAATGCAAAGTGAATCTCAACTAGCCGCTGAATACGGTCTAACGATGTCAGCACCAGGTGGTGGTTCGTCACCTGTCAGTCATTCTCATCATCCGCACGCTCATGCACATTCTCACGTTCACATGCAGCATTCGGCAGCCAATTATTCGAGCATAATTGGTCAGATGAAAAGTGAATATCCAAGTTATCCTGAATTTTCCACAACTTCTTCGTATCCCGCACCGACCTCAGCATTCCACCACCATCCACCTAATCCATGGGCTACGGCTGCTGCTTATCAACATCCCCACGCTACTGCTTAAAACATGCGAGACCGTGTTTAACTGCTAATTGTAGCATTGCTTTTAGGTAAAAATTATAGTTAAACTGTATCATGGGTTTCTGATGGATTGAAAATAATGCCAGAGATTTATTATTATTATTATTATTATTATTATTATTATATATAAAAATTTTTAATTTCCTTTAAAAACAATCTTTGCGATTTTCATGAATTTCAGAGTCAAGTGTCGCAATGCTTTGATTTTTAATTTTTCAAATTTCCTCTTTATTTAAATCTTATCGGGTAAGCCAAGCTATTAGCGCCAGGTGGCACAGAAAAAAATCGATGGGTTTTGTTTTTTTTTCTACTGTGAAACTTTCACCTACGGCTTATCAATTTATTTGAAATTTTTTTTGAAAAAAGTCGCCGGCTTGTTTTTACTCGGAAAACTTAAACTGGACTTGTAGGATCGTTTTGTTTTTTTTTTTTGTCCCGTTCGATTATATTGAAACACAGAATAAGTTGAACTTCTGTTGTTGAACGCAAAAACCAAATGACTTGCTTTACTGCTGCTAAGTAATATTTGTTTTCCGTGCACAGCAATTGGCAAGTAATTGGTTTGAAATTTCATTTACAAAAGCCGGTATATACTTTTTTGATTACCTGATATGTGAGCTTAAAGATCGATTTGAAGGATCCACATGGAATCAAAATAATTTTACTTCCTTTTTCGTTTTTATATATGTATCTTCTAATATTACATTTTTATTAAGGTATAACTATTATGTTGCTTATAGTATACAATAAATGTTTATAATGTATTCGTCTGTATTCGAAAATTCTGTCTAATATACATATTCGAGTAGATATTTGTATATATGTGGACGTATATAGCCTATGCCTCTTTTTCTGTATACTACAAAATATAATTACTTTCAATTTTTTGTTATGCTGACGTAAATGTCTCCTTAATCACACGAAGAAACATAAAAAAAAAAAAACTAAAAAAAAGTAAAAAAAAAAGACAAACAAACATATACATACCTATATACAATATAAATAAATAAATCAAATAAGTAATAACAATAAAAAAAAAAAAGTTATTAAAATCCAATAATTTTGTGTAGTTCTTGAAGCGTTCTTCATCGCTTATCATCAGAGGATCAAGTCCTTTCGATTATCATATGCTGTTCATAATGCAATGTCACTCTGCAGGTACGCACGCAGTCCAGTTGGAAGTGCATCTTAGACATTCTTTTTTTTGTATTTTGCAGAAGCTTCTTCTCTACAATAATTGCTTAGGCTGTTTATGTTTAAGGCTTTCATTTAATTTTTGCTTCGATTCCGAAAAAGATTGAATTATGAATTGGATTCAGTGTTTTTACTTCTACTGCGGTTTCGTCGACTATTTTCCTAACTTTCTTGATGAAATTTTGGAAAAATGCCCGCAAGGATATTCCATCAAAAACATAGAAAAATGAGTGACAGAAAACGTGAAAGTGTAATTGTGTATGTGATTACTTTGCGTTTTGTTTAAAAAATTCTTGATACGTTCCTGATACCGTGCATATTGCTCAGTTAACTAATCTATTGATGTTGTTTTAAAGACACCAAAAATGATCTCAAAAAAGATTTAGAACCGAAAGAAAACTCCTCCAACAATATGTGTTCTTCTTACACTTCACAACGATTGCACTTTTTATGGTTTTATCTAAGCTTGAATGAAGGGTATGTGGACATGTCGGCTTTATTTTTTTCGATTTCAAAAGTTTAAAAAAACGAGAAGACGGAATTGCAAGTGGATAATGTGACGGACGGAAGGCGAACGAGCAAAGAGACAGACAGACAGGCGAAGATCCAGAGAGATAGTTGGATAAACACATCTGCACACAACAAAATGACTCAGCAGAATGACAGACATTTTATACTTATGTACACAAGTTATTTATTGTACGAAGTATTGAAGCCTTGAAAAAATCAAAATGTCACTACTTCGGGCCGTTTGCATTGTTACGTTCCGTATTGTTTAGACTGTTTACCTGTTCAGAGTATGTGCGCGAATAAACGCATGTGTACATGTCGGTGAGGTTCATCTTTTTCTTGCCTCACCGTTGCCACCGTTCAACTCTTTATGTGATTTTCATATATTTTACATCAGTTTCAGTACAAGGTGAAGTAAGTATATGCGTACGTAAGTAACACCCCAGAAGGACTTACGACAGACAAGCCTCGATTTAGAATCGATTACAGTTTGTCTGTAAGTTTTGAGATATTTAGGTAAAAATCGGTGCACTGGCGATAGGTAATGAAAATGAGTTGGATGAGAGTACATTTGGGCGCGCTCCCCACTTTACGCCTTATCTCTTTGAAAAAGTCCTTATAGGCAAAAGAAATTGTAACTTTTGCGTACTTAGTTGATGTGAAGAATTTGGACCAGATGGGGCAACTCTTTGAAATTTCTTTCCTACCTTTTTTTTTTATGTGACCAATCACTCAGGACATGTTTCCTATTCGTGTAATACGGTGACGGTCGAAAAGAAGCGAGCAAAGAGAAAGAGACAGCGGTTAGCGGTCGCAACCTATTGGGTGTGTGTGGCCAATCGATAAGTGTTATGACTTCACGGACTGAATATTCACCATACCCACTACCAAAGTAAACTCTACCATATTGAGATTTGAACTGACGAACACCACAGAAACTTGGCAGCCACGATTGTTATCTTCTCGGCTACTCATGCTAACCTGCACGGTATCATGCAACCGCTCCTACGAAAAGTAAGCTTTATATGATGAGATAATTGAAATTTTAATATTTCTATGAAATCGGTCCATAAGAGTTCGTTATAAAGGTGAACTATATATGTATCGGGTAATGTGAACTTTTTAACTCCACATAAGCATTTTATAATGAAAATTTGTCAATAACAGTAATAAGATATAGAAGGTAAATGTATCAAACTCGAAAAACGTAGGTTAATTTTTTTATGCAGATTACTTGTTTATAAAAGGGCGGGCTCGAGTGAAACGTAATGTCAATAAAGTTTAATTTTTTGTAACTTGTGACCCTAATAGATAAAAAATAATGAAGCCTTTGAACCACATTTGTTCACGCTCTCGGCTCACTTCTTTGTGAGACTTTCATGAAGAGTGTGCGTTTAACTGCAAACAAGAAGAAGATCTTTGGCATTATATTCATGTAAATAAATGAAGAATTGTAATAGGCGAGGCCTTGGCCGTATAAAGCCTAGCTAGTCTTGCAGCATGAAAAGATGTCTGCAAATACAAAAAAATAAGAAAGCAATTTTTTTTCGAAGGTTGTGCGGTGTTTGCCACGTTAACATAGTGTCACAATAACCGCATTCCGTTTAATGCTCTCTCTATTCATAATACACTGCATGTGGACAGCTTGTCAAAATCTTCGTATTATGCCATTAAGTGAATTGATGTTTGTATTCTTGTAATGTGATAATTGAAAAATTTTTTACCACTAGTAGTATTCGTACCCAAGGTGATTAGCGGTCAACAAAGAGTTAATAGTTTTTCTTAATTTTAAGAAGTTTTTAAAAGAGTTTATGACTTTCAGAGATGTTTTCTTCAAATAGTTAAATTTATGGCTTTACTTGTGTGAGCGCGTACAATATTTTGTTGCTGCTACATATCTGTGTATACGTTTCGCATATATGTATAGATTTGATTGGCGACCTGTGGCTAAATTTGATTTAATAATTACAAGTTTTAATTTTACAGCCTAGTCAGTGCACGCCCTTGTGTTAAACTAACGAGCATTTAAGTTTTTATATTCATCAACGGAGGATGGGGCAGCTTAGTAAGTAATTTTATTATTTTGTTTTTATTAGTACTCACACAGATACGATATAACGGGGATCCCATCACGAATGTATGCTTTTCTTTATCCGCGTAAAACATTCGTCTACATTTAAGCATAGTTAGAAGTGTCCCTGCGACTAATTTCTTTTCCATGCTTCATCACGCACACATGCGATTTGATTAGGGAATTAGCGAAATTTTTTAATTTTTTTTTGCAATTTTTTGTACCGAACCGTTTTTAGTCTATTGTGTGATTGCGGAACACGTCATACGCGTTTTGTTACGACAATCAATTTTGGATATGTGGACAAAATTAAAAAAGCAAGCAACAAGCAATTGGGGCGTAAATTTATAATCCACTGTTTAGCGAGACATTCAGCAGTGAGTGCCCACAATACAGAATTTCGATTTGTTGCACTAACAGTTTCGATATCAGGCGATAGAGAAACTTCGGTTGAACGAGCGTTGTTAGAACGAGTTAGAATGTCACTCGGACACACTCAAGGTGCGTTGGGTTTGGGAATCAACATTTAGTACATTGAAAGCAATGAGACTGCACTGGCTTTAACAAGCCTGAAAAAGTGAACAATTTAGTCTAATCTGAGCTAAAAAAAACAAAAAAAAACATCAGAAATGCTCACTTTTGACAATAACGCTTTGCCACTGAGCTCAATATGGTCTCTTCATAGGGATAGCTCTGACAATTTGATGTTGTAACGGCAGTTATTACAACTTTCAGATTGCAACCGGCCGGTTGTGCACTGGGAACGTCTTCCTTCCCTGTCAGTTGCTTTCTTTGAATTTATTTTCGTTCCATAGAATTTATTGTGGGGACCACGCTAACGCCTAGAGGTGGCCTCTCCTAGTTGCCATTCCGCTGTTGCTGTTGTTCCTGCATTAGTACAGTGTAATTCCTTTTTCTCCACGTAAATGAATTTGCATTATCATCCGCTATAGATGGCTAAGTCAGATGTTCCTCGCGGGCCTCTTCATCAGATGAATCGTTGTCATCGTCTTCTCTTCGTATAGGTGACCGGGGTACCGTTCTCTGACATTTTGCTCAGCAACGGGATTAGTTTTCTGACAGACAGAGCATCTAGGTGTGGTTGATTCCGAAGCTTGTTGATTTTCATACAGCACTGTTAGTGTAAGTGCGAAAAGTGCTCGTGAAAAGATCGGCAATTTTACAATTTTTTTTAATTCCAGTTAATGAAAACCTCTTGGGAAGGAACTTTCAACTTTCAGCTTCCCGAGACCGTTCTCACATCCGCATATATGCGATAGCATAGGCGTTCGATTTCAGCAGTATAAGCCTGGATCCATTGATTGGGCCTTTGGCAGCGTGCAGTCAATCCTCGATAATTTATTTCTTCAAATATATTTACTGCCATATTTTCTTCCAAGCGGATGTTCATCATACATCATGCTTACCATCGGCAACGGTTAGGTTGCGTTTTTAGCTTCTGTTCAGGCATCATCTTTCATTCATACATAAAAATCGTAAATTATTCAGCTAATTGTGGACATGAGAGTTGGCTGATTGTGGCATTTTTTACGCTGACTTTCCTGGATGATTTCCTGGAGATATTTACTTTAAGTTGTATTTTATCATATGGTAAAAATGGTAAACTGTAGCCCTTTACTCGTATCGTTCGGGGCGATACGTCTTATTTTTAGATTAAATCCATTCACCAAGTCCACCAAGAATATGTATCTTCCATTATTCATTCTCAATTTTTGGAGACTTTAATATTTGCCTACACGACTGCAAATTTTAGATTGAAACATGCCACGGTATACTTAATTAGTTCAACCAAACATAGAGCATGAGCTTGATGCCAAGAACATTTGGGTTTTGTGTTGATAACAACAATTCGCTAGACCTGTATCAGAATTTTTAGCGTTGCGGATATTGTCTCGTCTGGACGTAAATAGGAACAGTCGACAATTGAAAAAAGACAAGTTTATCTACATTTCGGCGCGATTGTCCTTTCACATAGACAAGTCGTAATACTACACAGTGCTGCTTATATACTTTGTTAGACACGCCCGTCCCATAGTTGGTCCAGCTTGAAATTCTTTAATAGGAAGAGGACGAGTGACGAAGGACATGTAAAACTGTTTATAGTTTATGTTAAAAGTTTTCTAGGAAACAATCCGTGTTAGTGTGATTGTGAAAAATTGTATAAAAGTTAAGTCGTTAAATAAAACATATCCTTAATATACATCAGCAGAGATTGCGTAGGCATTAGTCAGGTGTTTTCTGCCTCATACGAGAGGAAGCTCATATCATAATTCGGAACGTGTGGGTTTATGATAACATTTTACACTTGGACTCATCTTTGAACAAATGAGAGATTATCGTAGCCAAACATTATGGGGAACTTTATGAAGAAGTTTTCTGTCTTGTACAAACTCTACGACTAATAAAAACTATTCTGAGCGTCTTTTGAAATGCGTGATTATTATCCTTTTGTAAGTCTTTTATCGGTTCGGAGGTAATGATATATAAAAATATTTGCATCGAAAAAAAATTTATCTCAAAATCTTCTTTCACATTTTAATTTCTGAAGGAGCAATAAATCTGTTTGGTTTGGCCTGGGTTTTGCTGGGAGTTATAGTGAAAAGCTTTTTTTTTCGCCCAAGTGCGTGCAAATTTGTGCTAACAAGTATTCACGCGTTCGTCTTTTATGTAAAGTACTTGAGAACACATGCTATTTTAGTTAATATATGAGACACTGAACACGGTTTGTATTAATCGTCCGTGTATATGTGCATGTAATTCTTGGAATTCAAAATCAATTGACTCTTTCGACTTAGTTTACTTTTCAGTACATTTTTCTTTTATATGACAATTATTAACATAAGTATCTATGTTAATTTAGATTTATGGCTTCTTGTTGCCCCCTCTGATGTCTGAGTGCACTCTACTTGCGTTAACCATGCGATACATTACTAATGCTGATAACATAATGACATGAAAATTGACCTTGATCTTGGTGGAAATCTGTGAAAAACCACTTGCCAACTATTTTGACCGAGAACTTGTAAATAGAACAACAATTTGTTAGATAGACAACAGGTTTACTATTTAATGTAATGCAATTCATAAAATTTTGAGCGAAAGTCAACTTATGTTTGTTCGTGTATATCTACAGATGTTTAAGCAGCCTACTTGACCTACAAATGAAAAATTTCTTCATACATACATATATGATATCATACATATATATACATATATATATATATATATGATACATTATTAAATTGTTAACTTATATAAAAGAAGAGCTATACATACACTCTTGTGCTGCTGCTGCTGCTGCTGCTGCTGCTGCTGTTGTTGTTCTTGTCGTTGTTGCTGTTGTGTAGTAAAATAACTAAAGTCAAAATGTCAATTTTTGGGCTCTTTATGTTTCATTTTACAAACCGCCTTTTTTCTAAGAAATTCGTATACAATTTCCAATAGTTTTTGAGAATATATGTACAATGTTTTTTGTTTTAGTTTCCTTCAAACATTTGTTTAAGCGAAATGTGAAAGGAAAACGCAGAGAAAGAAAAAATCCAGAACAGATCGCCAAAGGACATTTGTATTAGATTATCACTTTTGGTTAGATAAGCAACCGAAACGAATTTCTCAAAGAGAATAACCTTAACAATCTAACAATAAAGATCATAACTAAAAATATTTATTTATTATTGTTGTTGTTGTATTTTGGATAATATTACATACACATGTAATTATATACATCTATCTTTTCATATTTTTTTCCTTTATCTTTTTGTGGTGTAATGGGCGTTAACAGCACCACTTGTGGTCATAACCGTATAAAAGCACATTTATGTTTAGCTTAGTTTTGTTTGTTTTTTTTTTGGGTTTAGTTTGTTTTTTTCTGAATTTTTGTAAATATTAGTTTAACAAGGATTAAAGCAAAAATCGATTAATTCAAAAAATCTCATTGAGAATAAACTGAGTTTCAATTAAGAGGATATTGAAAGAAAAAAATGATTTGTGCAAATATTTTCCCTTGCACTAATCGAACAACAAATACTGCAAAGTAATATGAAAAAAAAAAACAATTGTAGTTAAAATATTAGAGATTTATAGTTTAATGTATTTCTGCTTTTAGCCTCATAACTTATGTAAATATATAGAATAATCTGAATAAGATGCAGATGCAGATTTAACTCGTTTATGTCTATCCCTACTCATATGTCTTGTCATTTAGATCAAAGTAAGCCCTATTTCTCTAATTAGATTCAATATTTGTATGTTTTTAGTCGAAAATCCGCTATACCTTAGACTTAGAATTCCGTTTGTAATAAATAAAAATGTGCAAGAGGTCTGGTATATAAGAGGTCTAGTATATAACAAAGATAAACTTTATCAGACGTGAAGTTCAAAGTTGATTTAGTCATGTCCGTCCATCCATTCGTTGTACACTATTGGCTTCCATTACCCCTTCTTTTCGATTCGCTGTCTTTCTAAGCACTGTAGTTCTTGGAGTATTTGCCTTATGAACTCGTCAGTGGTGCTCCACTGCTTGGTTATCACCTGGTATGTCTCACTGGGTTCTACTTGAGGTGTTCCATACTCAAACTCGCTGCTGTGCAACATAGTGTGCTGTACATCTTCCACTGTATCCTCGGGACCGAACATGTACCTCCAGGTACCTCCAGAAATAGCCGTGGCTAGTCAGGAACTGAGTGAGGTAATAACTTACTTCCTCGTGTGGCTTCTTGATCCATCGCGTTACATTTGGGATAAAACCAATGGCTATCTTTCTTTTGCTGCTCTTTCCCTTCGCGGTTACCGTATGCTCATCGACACCAGCTGCTCGTCTTTGTGTCTTCTCTTTGTTTTTGTTCGCGCGTGTGTGTGTGTGTGGGTGTGTGTGTACAAAATTTGCAAAATTAAAGCGATCAAGAGTCCAAATTTCTGTATAATTAATTTGATAAATAATAATTTGTCGGAAACGTTTCAAGAGCACAACTTCAGTTCAACTTCAGTTCATCATTAGATTTTCATAACAAGACGGATTCAACTTGGCAGAAAATTATGCATTTTTTTCATGTCCATAGTAACGCCATCACATCCATAAATAACGTTACTGTGATGACAGTTGTTTCAAAATCTTGCTCATATTTCCTTCAAAGGCTACGACTTTAATAAAAATGCATTAAATGCCTTGCTGTAGGCGAGTAGTTTAAATATAATTTTAGTAAATTTGAAAATATTTAATTGCCCCACACGTGCTAACTTATCGGTTAAGCTTATCAATTTTTGGTTACGCCTCCTATTTTCTTTAAGTTGATTATTAGCCAGCTAATCAAACAAAAACCATTTGTTTCTTTTATTTTTCAGATTTTCCTTTATTGTACGAAAAACATAATCATTGATGTATATGATCTATGAGAGAGAGAGAGAGAGAGAGAGAGAGAGAGAGAGAGAGAGAAAGAGAAATAGAGAAAGAAAAAATTAATTGTATGGTTAAACTTTTAACATGTGTATAAATTTATTTTATAGTACATGTGAACATTTACATATGTAGATATGTATGTCAAGTATATGCATACAAACATAAACATACACATACACGCACATCCCCCTCCACCCCCCATGAAATTTTCATTTTCATGGTACCGTATGTTCGATTCGATTGTTGTGGTCGGTCCTTATCGTTGGGCTATATGCGTGTTGCTGCATAAAGGACAACGGGACGCACACAATGACCTGCCATGTTGTGTTTTCCTTCTTATTTGAAATTATTTTATTTATTTTTCATTTGTTTGTTATTACAAAGCCGCGTTCTGTATTTATTTATTTATTATTTTATTTTATTTTTTATTTTGTTGCTCTTTTTTTTTTTTTCTTTTCTCGTAGTTATTGTCATTGTTATTCAGTTGCGGTTTTTATTATTTGTTTGTCGTTTATACATACATATATATATATATATTTTGAGTGAGTAACGATTATTTCTAGAACAATTTGAACAATTGTGCAGCAGTAAATGTTATATCAACACCCACCATTATTATTATTATTCGGGGTTATCGAAGAGTCTTTCGATGACCTTTAGCAAGGCCCTAAATAATGAATGAATGATTGAATGAATGGTTGGCTAGCTGGCTGGCTGGCTGGCTGGCTGGCTATGTGGGTGTCTGTAAATAATTTGGTTTTCTTTATGCTGGTTATGATGATGAATACATTGCATGCATGTACTGACTATGTGCATGTATATGGGTGTACAAGTTCCTGCGAGTGCCATGAATGATTGCGTATAGAAATAATGGACTATTTTGACCAATAAAATACCGTAACAAATTGATTGAATTTTTTCCTTCTTTTTTTTTTTTTTTTTTCGTGCTTAACATTTGATTTGTTTCACCTAGTTTTTGGTAAAATGCTTTGTTTTCATTGTGTTCGCCCTTTGAATGTGTTTGAATGTGTTTTCATTCTTATATGTTATATACATAAATAGCAAGGGTGATAAAAGCCAATATTTATTTTTAGCAGTTCTCGGCATCATCGGGAAAAAGTTTTTGTATATAGCGCTAGCAACACAGTGATACAAATGCGTGCAATCAATCTATTAAATGATAAGTAAACGAAAAGACGGCTTCCGTTTGGTTTTTACATAACAACAACATGCAAAACATCGGTCATCTATAACGATTGATAATGGATTTTACGATTTCTTTAAAAGGCATTAGTAGTTAATTGGAAGTGATTCGAATGCCCATAGCTTCATCGACTTTTCGCTCATTTTTGGGTACTCATAGAGTCAAGATGTGGTTTATTTCGCTCTTATTCATAAATCGTCAGATACGATCATGTCGTAAGCGGTTTTAGGAACACCTCGATATATCATTTCCGGAATATTTTCTTAGATCGCATTATTAAACCATTTTTATGGGTTTGGTGAATAGCTTATCCGCTTTATATTTTGAAAACACTAGAAGTCAATTATTTGTTTGGCGGAAGTTTGGATTGCCTTTGAAAATCATACTCAAGTGAATTATGCTCTTTCTCTTTATCTCTCTCTTCGCACACTTTTCGCAGGCAACAGCTTACATACTAGTCAGAATTGATTCTTCCGTTAAAGCAAGGTTGTGCAAGCAAGGCTTGTCGTCGGTCTTGATTTCAAAGCTCGTTTGGAGACTTTTCCTCATCATATGAATTATTTTTATTCGCATACCACACCAAATAGGTAAGAATCGCGACTACGTAGACAATGTTCGCGCGTTTAAATCTTAGTGCGGCCATTCCCTATCTCTTCTTCTCTTTCCTTGCATCTTTTCTGACCCTCAACGTGTTACACGTATAGGGAACATACTCTCAGTGCTGGGTCATAACAATAAAAGACAAAAAAAGGAAGAGAAACGTTAAGAGTTAACTTCATATTTGGGCTAAAAAGAGATTTTCTTATCAATGAATTTGAAGGAAATCGCGTGTGGGGCCACAAACTCTTATATTTAAGTGCGTATGCTTGGCGCAGATACTTGATAAATTACGTTATTAATTATAACAAAAAAGATGCTCTGCATTAGATAATATCGGCTTAGCGTGGGTTACACTTTACGTATATCTTTACATATCATTTGTATAGAATCTGTAATGGTCTGTAAGGAAGAGGTCGAATTTTTTTGGTTTCGCATTTTCTCAGGTTTTCTAAATCATTACGATTTAGCAAAAATGTATTTTAAATATATATATATATATATGTATATAAATGTTTTGGTTTCAAACTTACACAAGACGCATTACTCATTTCTGCTCATAAATCACCAAATACATATGTATAAACGCATATACGAGTTTATGCACTTTTGTTTTACGGCGTCATATGTTTAGACCAAACGCAAAAAGGATTGGATAAAATATTCGGTTGGAAGGAAAGGGTACCCCACAAATTTGACAATTTACAACATTACCTAAGGTTTGTCTTACACGCACCTTTTCTATACCCCGCTTTAAGCAGCATTTAGCATTGGTTCCATGTACCAAGATGATATTTTCAATGTGCACGAATGCGTGGGCAATGTTTGGAAGAGAGTCAAATATAACTTTTTATCCAATTCGCAAGCACACTGAGCCAAACTGAGCCAAACAAACTAATGCCAAGAGATATAAATAGAAAACAACTACATGCGTAATTGTATGAAATGACTTTTTTGACAACCCAAGGTTTACTGCTTTAGCATTTTTAAGTGTATGCCGTGCAAATACACATCTTTTTTCATTGTTTTTTTTTAAAGGAGTCTTAAAACTCTACTTAATTCATTATTTTTCTTTTAGCGCAGGTGACTACGTTCACGTAGAACTGGGAATAACTTGAAGTGCAGCACGAGAGCGTCACACCATTTTCGGAGTTCCTACGGACATGCCTGTAAATATTTTCGCAAGTTTATGTAAGCGCATATAAACAGTTTTCATATACAATGCTGTCTTACCCGTTTGGTTACAAAAGATATCATAAATGAGAGTTCAACGCTAACTTGACGGTGAACGTATGACATGTAATCGTTATTCGGCGAAGATTTCTTTTATTAAATACATACTTGATTTTTTGATTTTATTAAACAATAACTAGAGGTTTTATTACCACTAGGGAATTCGGTTCTTCTACAGATCTATATAGAAGTGGTCTCTTATATCTTTCCTTTGGATGTTGTGTTGTAAGGTTTCGTTCGTTTGCTTGTAACGTTTTAAACTGTCAACATTTGTTACTTTTTATCTTAAAATCGTATGCAGTTCGACAAGATAGGCTTGTCCTCATATTTCATTTATCGAGATCTGAATTATGTTAAGATAATTTCATTTCACCTAATCAAAATTTTTGGGTGTCTACCATTGCTTTGATGAGCGGGTATTTGGAAAATGTTACCTATTTTTAGAACAATTTGAAAGGATCGAAGACTTTTGAAAATGTACCGAGCAGCGAACGAAGAACTACGAGTTAATCGCAAAATCCTACCAAAGGCGGCAATTGTTAGATATGTTCAGATGTTGAAGATGTACATGTGCACGTGTCCTTTTGTTGCGTCCTATGTCTAACATAATGATTAAATGATGAGTAAATTTATGCGCACATCTAATGGAAAAATATAGTTCGAGACACCCTGACAGATCTGAACAGAGACGAGTAGTTAAAAATTTTCAAGAATTTCGTCATTATTACGATCACGTTAATATATTCTGCTTCAGTGAAAATTTCCTCAGTTCACAGTAATAATAATTGCAAGACGCAGGCACGCACACACTTGCACACACACACACACACACAATATAACACGACACAAATCCATCAGTAAATGGTTGAGTTTTTTTTTGTGATTACGCTTGCGATCGTGGTTTAGGTAAATTAAAGTTTTCATTTCAAAGGCAGTGAGTTTTTCTGATGGGGCCCTCTCTCTCTCTCTCTCTCTCTCTCTCTCTCTTGGTGAACGTGAAAACGTTCTCGATTATATCCAAGAATTAAATCCGGAGTAGAATTTAATTATAAGTTCATAATTAGCTGTTTAAAGCGAGTTTCGACGTTAACACATATAAAAGATATAGATAAAGAGGAGGTATGATCGTAGAAAGTGCTCTCTCGCTCCCTCATGATGATGAGTCATGCGAAAGGATCCTAAGAAAAAGCATTGAGATGGCTGCATAGCTTGACGGACGAAAATGTCTAAGATGGATATAATGAACCGACTCGATTAACTAACATAAGCAAAAACTACTATATATACAGATGTATATGTATATTATTTATTTAGCTTATGCTGCTTAATGGTATTCGCATGTAGCATACAATATATATTTATATATATATATAGATATATATATATATATATTGGGTTTCTGTTGCTTAATGTTATCCGCGTATTTAGAATACTATATATTCCCGCGAGGTGTGTGCATTATTCATTTTTCGATAATTATAGTGTAGAATAAAAACATCAACATTTTTATTCCAACATTTTTATGTTTATTTGATTTCATTTCATTCTGCAGTGCGAATGTTTTGTAAATTATTTGAAAAGGGTTTTGATTAAGCATTGAGTAGTTTAGGCGTTAGTTCCATATTTACATTAAAATTTAATTAAAAGCATTTATACGATGCTTACAAATCCGTGGCAGAAAATCTGTGGCCCCAAAAAAAAAAACATTTCACTCGAGAGAGAGAGAGAGAGAGAGAGAGAGAATTCTAAGAATGCGAGGGGCAATAATTAAAGTCAAAAGACGGCCGGGTGCCATATGGCGGTGTGTTAAGTATGTTGTTCCATTTGTGATAACAAAAACGCTGAAAGCAAACCCTTGAACGATTTTGAATTGTTCATCCGTCGCTCAGGAGGAGCAAAATAACGAATAATTCTTTCATTATTCTCTTAATATTTTGCTCTTCTTAAGTGTATTATGTTATTTTTTCTCTACTCTTCAGGTAAGAGCTCAGCTTCTTTTGAACATTTTCGAAAGTCAGAAACTATTCACTTTAGTTAGGTAGTTCAACGCATAAAAAAACTTAAGATTTTGATTCGCACATTTTCCGAGAACCGTTTTAAGAACATTGGAGTAGCGGGAAAATAGAGCATTTGAGGCTCTTCAGGTGGTGAAAGCTTGCTTACTATTTCGATAACAATTTTACTGGCGTTTATCTATAAAGCACAGCATTATGCTTAGTAATGGTTGGTTGTACAAGTTATAAAAGAATTAAATAAAATGCATTTTCATGAATAAAAATAAAAATAACAATATTTATTAATTAATTATGTACACTTGTTTGTCTCCTATAATTGTATTTGAAATTTTTCGTTTCCTTCTATTCTCAAAGATCGTGAAAGGGATCAAAGTTTGAAAGAAGACGGTCAAGAAGATACGTTAGTTGCTTACTTATTTTATGTCACCGTTATGTTTCCGCAAGGTGTGTCCGTCTGGACTGATCTTGTCTTTCTACGTTCATTGGGCTTAGTTATGCACATTGTAGTATTTTGCCTCTGTGATTACTTCCCATTCAAAAAAGTGCTCATAAAGAACTGTTCTCCTCTCCAATTCCGCACGAAAGACGATAGACACTGCAAAGCTGAGTCTTTGACACATTTTTCACTTCTAAACAACGAGCTTTTTTCCTAATTATATTTCTGAAAACAAGCGATTTTTCAATTTAAGGACTATTTAGCATTTTTCCTAGATACGAATTTAAACGATTAAATTAATTAAACCTTTTCCTTCTCTATTATGTGAATGCTTTGATTTTCGTTGGCAAGAAGTTTTTCAATCTTTTATAACTGAATTAGCGACATCGGCTAATGAATCAGTTAGCATCAGATGCTATTCGCACGCTGTCTTCATTTCATGCCAATAAGACTTTAACTCTTTGCGTATGCAATCGTTTGAAAATGCTCTGAAGTTACGCGTTAGTTTCCAAATATTACTCAGTTGAATAGATTCAATGTGCATGCATGGCTAAGGGGTTAAGAAGCTGAAATAAAAATTAAATATTTTCTAAACTAACTTGAACTATGTTGTTCGTGTTGTCTTCAACTTCGTTACAAATAGTGATACTCTGAGAATTGATTCCTAATATTGACATATTGCCACCTGCATGTACTGCGCTTGGTGACTCACGTAATAATCGGATGGAATTATGAAACCTTTTTCATTTACTATGGTTCAGGGAAGAGCAGTTAAGAATGGTAAGCAAGTTGTGCTCGGTTTTTTCATCTGACAGCAGATTGTGTAGATCTGCAAGATTAGTGTTCATCGGCACTAGTCAATACAAATAAAATAAATCCTTAGCGGACGTTTAGTATCTTGGGCACAGTTCTGTTGTTTTATTTATAGTTTCGACAATGGGGCCCGGCTAGATGGACTTGGATATATTCGCGTAGCTTAAAAGGTGTTCGAAGTTTATATTTTCAAGTAGTTTCAACATATGACATATATTTTAGTACCGTTTTATGCACCCGGGGGTGTGGGTGACGGGACACTACAGTGTAATTATTTACCTTATATATCACGTATACAAAATTCGTTTCAATCCGGCTACACAACAACTCTGCTTCTTATTTTAGATTATTTTCTTTTTAAATAAAAATTTTATAATAAATTTCTGCAATCTGTCTGTTAGGGAATAAAACACACCCACGCCATTTGATACGTTTGTTGCCGGTATGCGGTATGGAGAAACCCTCGTAGTACTGCAAAATGATCGCTATTCATTTATGTATATATATATATATGTGTGTGTGTGTGTGTGTGATATTTAAAAGTTTTTTTTTTAGAGGCGTTTTATAAATCTTTGGAAAAGTATCAAATTATTGAAAATTTTTATATACATGTATTAAAATTTTTTTATTTATTTTATTTTTTTTTTTGAGAATTGTTTGACAACATATGCGGCTAATTTTTGTTGATGGAAAAACCTCTGCAATGAAAAAAGCAAATTTTTGTAACATTATTGTAAAGCATTTAGAAATAAATAATAAAATATTCGCTCATACGTTTAGTATTACACATGATATCTATTCAATTGAGTGAAGTGCATTAAATACAACTATTGACAGGAAATGTCAAGGATATCCTTTACAGCCGCGTTTTCTATCCTTACATATTATGAAACCTGAATTTACATTATTTTTGTTGTTTTCCTTGTTACTTATTATATATATATTGGTATGTTTATGTGTGCATGTATGGCAAAAAAAGTATGATTACAAAATCCTGATAAATGTGCAAAAAATGAAAAAAAAAAGGGAAAAAATAATATAAAAAGTAGAAAAGATATTCATGTGACACATTTGCTGCAACATCCTTAAAACAGGAAATATGTATAGCCTGACATACGAGCCATTGTTGATGTTGAAAGTGTTCGGTCTCCCATATTCTTCTACTTCTTCTTCTGCTTCTGCTTGTGCTTGTGCTTCTTCCTCCCCTTTCTTCTGCTTCGATGTTGCTATTGAATGTGAATACGATTCGTTTTTTTTCCCTTCATTCGCAACAATAGAAGAGCAGTAGCGTAGCGTACACACATCATTACCATGGATAGGTTTTCCTCCCTAGTGTGCACTTTTTTTATACATACACAGCATACATACAAGCATCAGCCAGAAAGGAAAAACAGAAAATTCATTTTTATTCAATAATTGTTATTCAGGCGTACGTTTCTTTGTATGCGTCCATGTGACCACGTTTGTGTATTCTGTTATTCTTTTTTTATGCAATGTTTATGCTCTGCATACTTCACTGGTATGTTGACAATGTTTACTTTTGACAAAAACAAACAAAAAAAATAATAAAAAAAAAAATAAATAAATAAATAAAATATATGCTACGTATTTAAATGTTCTCGTTTATCAATAAATTTAGTTTGCTGTTCTTCTGGATGCCGTTTTCCAATTGCTGTTCTTTTCGCATTAAAACAACTTCATAAAAAATTCAAGAGCTTGTTTTTGTTTTTGCATCTTCTTTTTCGTACTTTATGATGCGACACTTTTGTGTGTAGTGTTTTTGTCGTTCTAACGAGATTTATGACCGTTTAAGTTTGCGGGGGACTTAAAAGCGTGTAATGGACTTCCGTTTTGTTTATTTATCGCACATTAAGAAAATTCATTAACTTATTTTTTCGTTTTTTTCATTGCCTACTGCAGATTCATAAAAAATAATATCTCTGATTATAAAACGATGTAAACAAAAAGAAAACAAATTCAGTTTTTGTACTTGGTCCTGAAAATAGAAGATAGTGAAGGAGCAAAACGAACCAAGTGAAACATGGCTTTGGAACGAACAGAGAAGACGTGACAATTTGCATAGCAGTCACCAACGCATGATTATTCAATCAATAGTTTGCGCACCGCAGCCGGATGTTAGTAAGACAAACAGAGCAGGTTAAAAAGTTAACTATATGATCTGTAGTGGGAATGGAAGGGGGATGTTTGATGTGATCCACCTTATCAAATTAGGCACAAGTTATTTTCTATTTTATTAGTTAATCGCAAAGTTTAGCTCGTTCGGATGTTTTCTCCCTGTTATTGTAGGCGCACTATTCCCATTCTAATGTTATACTTGACCTGTGACTACGAATAAAAGGGGCTCCGTAAAACGTAAAAAGTATACCAAGCTTTAGCATTCCGCCACAAATTTGAGCGTGAACTTTGCAAAATCAAACGACACACGGACACGAAAATGATCCAGAAATGATTCCAATACGAAGATATATTAACTTTTTACGCATAACTATGGGGTGAAAACAAGTAAAACAACCGCAAAGTGGAGTAATTGAAGAAAAGAGCAAAATTGACTGAGCCCCAAATTTAATTAAATATGGGCTTGTTTTTAATATTATGTACAAAGTCGGTTGAATGCCAAGTGCTTGGCTTGCGATGAAGAATCTTCTATTAGACTAAATGTATATGTATATATACATACTAAATGCATATATGCATACTGATCTATTATTGAAAATATAATTTAAAGCAAAAACTCAAAAAGGCTAAGTTATTAGATAACAGCGCAATGCGACACCACCTTGATCGATAACTCATTCTCATCGTCTTCCATAAGAAGCCTCGAAATCAAGATGATAGCTTTAACGCATAAGTTTTCACAAGCAAGCGATGCGTTATCTCCTTTCTGGAAATCCTACCAAATGCACTAATTAACTTAAATAAAAAGCGAAAAGGTTCCTCTTTTTTCCTACAAGAGCTACGCTATGCATTAAGACTGCGCATGACACATTGTACCTTGTTGCCTTGACCGGATAAGTACAGATAGTTAACCTACCTATAGGTAGTAAGATACGACAGATTTGTCCCGCCAACCTATTAAATTGATCGTACGTTCTTTTGTGGATTTCAGGATAGCCATTGAATTGGTTGTAGTAGTTCCCATATATTTTTTCCGTACATGTACGGTACATGTGTGCTATAAGAATTGATTGAAGGGAAGAAATGAAAAATTTATTATAAACTTTTTCTTCGCTTTTAATTATTTAGGATATTAGATGAGCATTCATAGTATGCTATAACTGATCTTCATACATGCTCTGGCGTTGTTGTCCACGGAATATACTATCACGGAGATTATCAGGTGACGAAATACGAACAACAAGTGTTTTTCTTTGTCTCCCCGCGGGAATATTGCTATTGCTGAGCACGAACAATATCACGAATTATTATTGTCGTATATTTAAAATTTGATTTTATTTATTATATGTGCATGTATTGTATATATGAGCAATTGTACCAAAAAGTTGAATGATAAACCACAAGGAACCAAGTAGCCAGGTTTGATTGTATTGACTTGAGCGTACCTTTTAACTCAGAAGAGGTTTAATTTAAAAGAGTTCCACTCACTATGCTTTACATAGAGTAATACCACTGGGCTAGTGAAGATCTATGTTAAGATTGAAAAAAATGTAGAAATTGTTTTATTGAATTTCAACAAACATTACTTGTAACATATCTAGATTTCATATTGTTTCTTACCCCACAAGTGTTTCACTTTAATCCCTTAACAGTTTCGTATGAAAGCATTTGGAATGCCCGCTTAATGATTCCCCATTTTATTCCCTTTGAAACATGAATATAGTTTATTAGTCTTCTGCTTTCTCTGTTTTGTGAAATTTTAAACTTCACAACATTTTTTTCAAATAGTCGCTAACGAAAGTCACGTGCCCGTTGACATATTAGTGATGATTGTTAAAACCAAAATGAGAAACGTAATCTGACGCAATGCAAACAAACGTGTTATCAAACATAACTTGTGTTGCAATCGTCTGCGACTAATGACAACAAAATTAAAGTGCATCCGCTTCGATGGCTACTTAAAAATTATCAAATTGTGTCTAATCGAGAGAATTTTGCATGGTTTTCAAAAAAACAATATTTATATATATATGTATATATGTATATATGTATATATATATATATAAATGAAGGCAAGAAATAACGGGAATCGGCACAAAGACCTATAAAATTGAATCAACAGAAGGATGTGCTTCTATTTCGCTGAGTAGTTGTCGAAAAAGGATGATAGTGGGGGTATTCCGAGTATGTGGGTGTCAGAGCATTGATGTGATATATATTACATTGACAGTGTTTTTCATTTTGTGGCCTTAGGGGGCGGCTTTTGTTGACGTTAATAAATTATCAAATACTACTAATGAGAACGACTTGATTACGTTCAATTGAAAAGTAAGATTTTAAAATATTTACGTACATATACATCCCCCATTATGCGAGAGCACGCATGGAAAATAATGAACAACTGTTTTTTTTTTTTTTTTTTTCTTACAGGCGCGCAGGCACAAGCATAGGCAGCATAGGCAGCATAGACAGCGTTAACGAGCGTAAATTGCGTTTTTAATGCTAGCATGAGATGTCAGTGAATGAATATGTTGACTTTTCCTTTGAAAATCTACACACAAACACACACACACACACACAAACACACACATGTACATATATGAAAAGACGGAAGGATATAATTTGGTCGATGCTTGATGGCTATAAAGTTTTATTTGGTCTTAATTTTTAAAATCAACAAGAGACAATTAGAGAGTGGACTAACGACACGTGCATGTGCCTGTCTTCAAACAGATTGCATCGCGTATGGTATTTCAAAGAATTACATTTTTTATACAATTTCTTTTCTCTTTAGGAGGTTGCGTTCATTGGGTGCTTCGAATGTTTAGCTGTTAGGCTAGTGTGACGTATCATTAAAGGATGAGAATAGGTTAAGTAGAACGTTTGATGTTTAGTGCTAAGAAGGACACAATGTCAACTGTACTGTGTAAGGCCTATAACAAATCTTAGTAGTCAAAAGTCTGCTCGATTCTGCTCGAGCTAGTCATTGCAGATCTAGTTTGGCTGAATATAATTTTTTTTAATGTTTTTTTTTTTACAGCACATCATCTTCCTTTCGTAAGGAGGAATTTAGAGTGTGTATTATCTACAACACGTAATAGATATTTCGATGAATGATATTCCAATGAGCTTGATTAGTGGAAGTTGATCGTAACCTAAGAAATCCTTCCTATCTGCCTATGAAAGACGCAGTGTAAGCAGTTTTCCTCACTTTTCATATGGCCATTTATATAGGCTGTGAAAGGTGGGCGATTTCTTTGCATCGCTTGTTATTAGCTGATTGAAAATAGGAAACCAGAAGAAGAAATTATTTCTAAAGAAAAGTATTCAGCACGCAACTGCCAATCTGTTAGATATATGACGAGTGAGTAGATCCATAATAGTTTGAATTTTGACGGCATATGGGAATATTTGTTTTTGTCCTTGTCCTTGACAATGCTGAGCATCTATTGAGTGAAAGCAACTAAGTCTTCTTTTCACTTGCTCCTGCAAAAAGTCAATTCATCTACGCTCCTTTAAGATATAACTTTAAAAAAATTTTGGGATAAATTTACTGAACGGTCGCGGAGCAATGTCTAACGTTTTTACATCTGCTAGCGTTAAGAGGGGGATGTTAAATGATTCGAAGGCTTTTATGTACAGTCAAGTCGCCGATTTTTATAACCGATTTCTCTAGAAAATTTAGAGTGAACATTGAACCAGTTCTTCTGTACACGCATCTCCTTACAAAGCATTCTTCGTACAAGTATTTCAACAACACAGTGCTTTAAACATTTTATCTACGGATGCACTTATACGCTGTGTTAAATTTTTATTGGGTATACATTCATGGATTATTCGTAATTCTGGTTATCAGCGAGCTACCGCAAGTATGAGCAAACAATAGAGCACTGCTTTGTTGTATTTTATTATTGATATTTACGGTCTGAGATTCTTTATAATACGGTACGAGTTCACATAATTCGTATTAATTCGGTGTTTCTTATAACGCGGTTTCTATTAAACTCAACAGTGATTCACTTATAAGGCGCTATAATATAAATCAAGTTTTTAATTCGGTGTTTGTCTCAAAGCGGTTTCTATAGAATGCATTTCCTAAGTTAATTTAATTTTCAGTTTTACATATCATGGCTTCCACATAACACGGTACGAATTGATTGTGTTATAAGAAACTAGACTGTATTGACATTTAAAAAAGTAATGTTAACTCGTCAACGAAAGTGGTAATCCTTTTTAAGAGACTGGATTTACTTCTCTTCGTTTACTTAGTTATACAATAATGTTGTAATTAATTTTGCTTTTACAAAAAAAAAGTCATTAATTAAAATTTTTTTTTTTTATTCATTAAACAAAATTAATTATTGTGACATACACTACTCACACACTTCGCGTAAGGCATGATATATGGCTTTTTGTTCATGCTTCTATACCGCATGTATGCTTATATATGCACACATTGAAGATATTGCTTTTTTTTATTTTTATTTTTAATTAAAGATCAGTGCGAAGACTGAACAAGTGTGTCGCAAATGCATTTAAAAGATATCGCAGATAGATATCGCTTGAACAGTGTATGGGCTTATCCATATACAATCAACGAGTGGAAAACACAAAAAAAAAAACAAGCAAAAAAAATTTCTGAAACATTCTATAGAAGTATAAAAAACTATAAAACAATATTTTCATTATTTTACTACAGATAATGTATATAGATAGGTGTATGTTAGTAAAACTGCCTCCTAGTCTTGCACTCATATATACTCACAATAACATATTGTAAAGCCTATCTCCTATCTTCTATTGATGTTCAGTCTAAGCGCATGAACGCACAAATGTGCTGACAAAGGTCTACCTAAGATCTATACGCTTACAGGTTTTTTTGAATTGACAGTCACCACAGTAAGCTTAAAGCGTTACGTGTTACGCCAGTTTAACGCTGTTTTATTAACAAGGAATAAAGGGAAATTTGAACATTCAAAAAAAAAAATTGTAGTACAATATTAACCTAACCAAACATGATCGTTTTTCCAACATTTCGTTACAACTTATTGACAATAATATCAGATACAGGATTTTTATGTTAGGCTCAAGGACGACTTAAGCATTGCGAAAAGCTTACAACACATACAAATATGGTTTCCGTATCTCCGGGACCACCAAAGGGGACTTATATACTTGATCAACATGAACAGCGGAATCGAGTCAATCACGTCCGTTTGTTTGCCGGTTTGCTTAAAGCAAGATTACGATCTTAAATTTTTGTTTATCACTCCGGTCAGTTTCGAAGTCAATAAAACGCGTTCATTGCTCTGGTAGAAGCTACAAACGAATCAATTTATGACTTCTTCGTAATATTTCTTCGTTTTGTATGCGAAAATCGAATAAACTGCTGATGCTCCCATTAATACGCGCAATCTATGTTATATACGACAACATTAAGGAAAGGAAGTTTCGCTCTATCCTGCAATTATGAATTATAAATAGGTTAAGCTGTGTCGAGGTGACGGTGAACATCGCGACAGGCGTTCACACTGGCCATATAAGCCCGGTGTGCCACTGACTCTTCCGAGCGACATCATGAAAATGAAAATAAAGCGATGCGCCTCATATTGCGAGTTAATTTACTTGTGTTTCCTACAGGACTCTATGCAGCTTTGCTGTCATCGCAGGACGGAGGTAAAGTGACGCGACATAGTTTCTAGTTACACATACGGATATCCTCGTTCTATGTAAACATAGCTATAAGCTTGTGGTCTCAGACGAATAAAGTTTTTTAGCTTATTCTGGCATTTTAGAGCTTTCGTCAAAGGAAATTTGGGTTTGGATTATCAAAACTATGAGAAGAGGGATTGGGGGTAGAATTCCAAACATCTGTGTAACACATTCAGTCACTAGTGGGTGCCGTCTCCATCATTTTAAGAAACTGTGCATATGTAAATGGCGACCTTCAAAACTTCATGACACTCTAACGATGTTTTCTGCGGGTGGCAATGTTTTCACTGAAACATGCCACAAAACAAACCTAAAATCCGAAATTGCCGTCTTGATGGGAAAAAATCTCGCAAAAGTGAAGGTGGTCTTGAGAAGTTCAACAGCAACTGTTCTCCGTCGAATCCAATAATTTGTTGATGGTTTCCTGATTTTGAACAAGATCGTGCGGACACTGCTGATGTTGAAAGGAGCGGACGAGCAGAAGAGGTATTGAAAATTATTAACGATAGCAGAAAAGAGTTTGGTGACATTATAAAGGCAGTGTACTCACTATTTCCCATGAAAATTTTGCAGTAAGACGACAGTTTTCCGAACGGTTGCCGCGTTTGCTCGAGATGGAACAAAAGCGTCGTGTCACAACTCGATGGCTACACTGGAAGAATTGTACAAGCTGAAGTTTAAATTGCTGACGCATATCGTATTCTACAAATCAAGCCCACGACGGCTGTCATCTGTTTCGAGATCACAAAAGGACAGTCCACGGCATATGCTCAAATAATGAGATCATTGCGTAAACTGACGCCTATTTTTGTGGTCTTGTAAAATCTTTCCATAAAAAAAGCACTGAAAGAAACATTTACAGAAATTTTGGCTTGTCGTAGTATTATCCTCGAAGGAGACCGTGTCGATGAATACACACCTATTTTGCAAAAGAAAAAACGTGATCCCGACAATTATTGGTTGATGTATGAATAATGTAAACATTTCTTGTTATTTATAGATGAAATTAAATTATACATTGAAATATGTTGTTTTTTGTTTGTGTGGTGTTTATAGTATAGAAAATAATTTGCTTATTCATTGACAGAGAGCAAGTCAGGCTGGCGCGGCTTCTTTTGTGTGCCGTGCTTAGCCATTTACCGATCACAAATTGAAATTATTGTCTGGTCATCTTAATGTCAGTACTTCTTCTATACATTGTTAAACTTGTGTGTTTGTTGCTGCCGATGATGTTTTATTCACACACAACATTATGCTTTTCAGATGAAATCGACGAATACTTGTATTTTTATAGACAACAACAACAACAACAAAAACAAAAACAACAAAAACAACAACAACAGCAAACAGCAACGATAATAACACTATAAATTTTGCACATTTACTTACTGAACTGAGTATGGAATGAGTTCTCACTTTTAAAAGAAGGCTTTTTTGATGAAAATTTACAGAAGCTCCAAGTGAGGAAATAAAAAGTCAAAGTGATTGATGTCGGCTTGTCTTTAAATGAAATTATCACAAATGGCCTTAACTAACATTTTAATAGTGCTTTTTTTTTCTATTATTGTTGTTTAAAGGGAAAAAAAAAAAAAAAAAAAAAAAAAAACAGAAGACAAACAACAACAACAAAATAATCAAGTAAAGAAGTTATATTCACCTTAGGCAAATTATCTCAAGCAAATATATAAAATATATTCGTTTTTCATTAACTGTCGTCATGTCGAGATGACCAAACAAGCCTACTTTCTTAAAACCATTTGTAATAAATATCACGGATTGCAACTGGTTACTTAGTTTTCTCCAATCTACCCAGTAAGATGCATTTTCCAACGAGCGGCAATTCAAAGAATACTACTAAGTCAAAGTTACTAGGTCTAGCTCTTGGCTTGGGAAATGGAGGCTAACAAAGGCTTCACTTTCGATTTTCATAGCCATACCAAAGTATTAATGTTTACCTTAAATACGAGAGTGTTTCAGTTAGCATCAAGTCAGCATCAAAAATCCAAACGATTGAAAATTTAGTCGTTCTCAAAGTCACATTGCTTAGCATAAACCCTGCCTATCTGCGAAAATAAACAATAACATCAAATGAAAAAAAGTGATTTAAACTAAAATTAAGCTGACGTTTGCCTTTTTCAATATTAGAAATTCTTGAACGCATTCATTGTCTACATAAAAGTAGATTTTATATATATATATATGATACATGGTAAAGGGTTTCAAATTCACATAATACATATAACAAAATGGGTGTTAACCCATGAAAAGCTCATACAAACAGTTTCACACTCAAAATACAATTTCTTTCAAATAGAATCAAATTTTAAATTTTAATTTTATAGGCATTCTACACACTCTCTCCGACGTACGTATCTATGTATGTATGTATGTATGTATATATGTATGGTATATATGTAAGCAATTCCCAAAATGAATTTTAACATAGAGAAAGGATATGAAAACGGCGACATAGGGTAGAAATTTAAACTTTTGCTCTGCTATTCTCGTACGAAAGGGTTCATTTTGTGTATGGGCCATATACGGCGCGTTCGTTCATACGTTCATACGCCAGTTTAACTGTGTAATGGGGATTTCTTTCCTTTTGAGTTTGAAAATTGCTTGATTTATTCAAATCGCGTATGAAAGGCTTCAAAATTGCCTTTTTACTGCTTAAGTGTATAAATGGCATACGCACATCACACAAAATCCGTATACGCAATACATTACGAACGTTACCAAATCTAATATCATCGTCTGCTTTGTACAATAATTTGTATGGAAATTCATGCAATTGGAAAATTTATGCAGTTGTCAAACAATTCGCATTCAAATTTTCAGGCTTTCTGCCATTATTAGCTCAATTGAATGATTGCGACTTAACGATGTAGTTAAAATGGGTCAGAGATAATCGAAAGTAATTATAATTTTGAATGCGAATGCGAATGCGAATGCGAATGCTATTAGTCTAATATGAAGAAATTTTTTATGTACAAAACACAAGAGTAAAAACAAATAATTTGATTGAAATTTTTGCCTCCCAGACAAGTATCGAGATAACTTTATGTTAATGACTGTTAGGCATTTAAGTTCCTTCATATCTAAAATGGGACCCTTCGTAATGACCTAAAATAAAAAATAGGCATTTAATTGATATAGTCGTCATGGCTCTAGGCTCTATCACTTGTTGGTTTGTTCATCCTCAGTCGATTGCTGGATTGCTGCTCTTGTTTTGATTTTTTTTTTTAAATGCTTTTTAAGAAAAAGATATCGGACATAAAATATTCGATGATAGCCGAACATAATGGATGTGTCGGCGCGGTGATGTGTAGGGAGAAATATATGTAGACGACGAATTACAAAAATGCCTGCGTACATGAGTCGATCGAGTCGATTTGAGAGCGTTGGCATCTGGAACGGCGGGAAACAACACTGCAAGTGAATTGTTCTAAAGGCGAGCATTAGAGCAAAAAGAATGAGTAATCGCTGTAGTGTATTGTGCGATCTACAAACGCCTGCAGGATGAATGAATGATAGCACTGAGGAAGCTAAGTAGTTTTACTGAAGGATTCGATTACTGGGCAACTCTTCTTTATCTAAAAGCAGCGGCGTGCGTGTGTCTATAGCGTAGTCAAAAGCATTGCAAAACCCACGTTACGCTGCTTAGGAGTTTCGAGAGTTACACACACTTTTGTTATCCCTGAACATTAGTCCTCTTCCTTGCACGCGTTTGGGAGGATATACCTTGCACTTCTCTTTTTTGGAATTAATGTTTTATAAGTCAATCAGTGTCTTTCGGACCCCAATAGATTGCCCATGACATACGCAAGACAGCTGACAAAAGTGCAGAAATCGTATAAAAGACGAAAACTTGTAAGGAACTGTACATCTCTCAACATTTTCAATTAGTGATCCAATGTATGATAAAACTCGCTTTTAAGGAAGTCAGTGAAAAATAGCTGAGGCCCAAGAGCTATTTTCTATTCTTTTCTATTTATTTTATTTTTATGTGACAAATCGCAAAGTGGAAAATGTGTGTGGGGGGAGGAGTGGTCGCAGCTTGGGAGATTGTAGGATTGCTTAATGTTAAATTTCATCGGAATATTAGAAATTTGTGTCATAACCTGATTTAAATTAATTCGGGAAACGGTTCTGAGTTAGTTGCTATACTAAAGTCTTAAGCTATTTTTGATGTTGCATACATCCACCGAAACTTAATATACCCTATAATGCTATGTATTAGGTAGTCCGGAAATTTCTTTGCGGTTTTCCACTATGAAATAAAATAACTTTTCTTTTGTACAGAGACTATGCTTTATTCGGTAATACATTTGGGATTTAATTCAACAATAACTTGCCATTTTCCAGGCAATTTCATTATCCCCCATTATCATGAAACAAATTTTCTATATATGAGTTTGCACTGTCTGTTTAATTGAAAGTTTTCCCAGGTAAAGAATTTTGCACAGAAAGAAAGGCGATGGATGATCTGATGGTGCAATGTCCGGACTATTTACTGCAGGGCTTCATTTCATTTGGTTAGTTGTTCCCAGTTTACTGGGCGACAGAAACCCATACAACACAATTATTTTCTAATCCCGCCCTTCAAAAAGGGAAATGCTCTTTTCATAAATATCTGAATTTGTTGTTGTTTGAGACGGTTCCCCGCAGTTTGGCCATGATCTATTGCGTTGGTCATTTTTGTATAGCATCAATTTTTTCATCACCAGTTACAATTCTTTTCAGAAAGGGATCGTTTTGGTTTCAAATGTTTCGATATTATCAGTATAACGATCAGTTTAGATCACAACCTTGAGCTGGTCGTCATCAATGGTATTTAATCTACTAGAACGCGGTTAAACTTTCATTGAAAAATTTCTGGAACGAATTTTCGCAAACCAATTTGGGCAAGTACGCTCTGCTACAGCATTAGTTCCATGCACAACCCATATTTCCCAATACACTTCTGCAGTGAATTTGACTTTTTTGAAATATGGCTTATACGCTCCCTTTGATCCTCCACGTCTTACTTACGTCTCGCTATCATAATACGACCGATCAATTTTGCCCTCCCTACGCAACTGTATATACCTTTAAGGCTAATTGCGGGTTGCGAAGAACCGCAAGAAATTTCCGGACTACCTAATAGTCTAATAAGTTTGCAGATCCACCACTTTGGGATAGGCAATCTCGTATGCGTTTCCCGGATTCCTTCCGAAAGGAAATTGGTAACTTTAAGGAAATTATGGCTGCTTGTAAAGGAGTGTGCATAACAAAAATAAAGGGAGAAGAATAGCGTGAGAACTTAAAGACAGACGACGAACAACCCATGTGGAACTATTGACTTTTAAGATATTTAGAAAATGTGAAAAATGCACCAATATGAAGAAAAACGATGAAAGTGAAAGTAAAGGAATTTTCTTAACGATTAAGGAGTGGAGAGAGTGAGGGCATGACACCCATGCTTGGCCAGTAGCAATGAATATAAGCTAAAGGGATTCTATAAATTTGATTTCATTTTTAACGGACCTACTTATTATGAGCGAATCGGTAAATAGATTCTAGTAAGATGTAAATAGATCGGTAGATGTGTAGTTTGAAGATCGTCTATTAATTGTTTAAATGTCTTCGAGAGTGAGATAGTCGTACACATCAAATGATAGAATAAGTGACATACAAAACGAGCGGGTCTCTAATTATGAATACATTTTAAATAAATATTATGAACACATTACGCACGTCAACAAGTGTTTTGTTTTTTAAACATTAGTTATTTATTACTTCCGCCAATAATTAAATAATTAAAGAAACTTTTAAGGAATAGTATTTAAATTATATTATTTTATAGATAAAAAAAATTAATTACAAACAATTAAATAATAATTAAATAATAATATATATAATGCAAGCAATTAAATAATAATGTAAATTGCAAGCCCTCCGATTAAGTAAGAGAAAAATTTCATTTTGTAAAACTCAACCTTTTTCACTGACTTTTTCTCCTTAAAGATTGATACAATATTTGGATGTGTCTTCTACAGAAAGATTTGCCAATGCCTTCAAAATATGCTTTGATTTCCGCAATGATTTTGTCACTTGGTCCCAATTGTTTTCCTTAGAGCTTTCTTCTCAGGTTTATTTATTGCGACAATAGTCTCTGAGAGGGCAGGTCTAAAGAACACGATGGATGTAGCAGCAATCCCAACGTCAATGCATACCGTCGACATGATGCATGGTGGTGCAGCTTTCTCATGCTTAAGTTTTCAAGCGAATTAGTGAATATACTGTCTTTTAACATATTTAGGATGTCCGTTATCTCTTTTTTGACCAATCTTACTTCTTCAGTCGGGGATAATTTTCGCAAGTTTCCTTGGTATTTTCTGGCATGGTAACCTCTTTTGGGCGTCCACCTGGCTCAGTTACGTAGCCTTCGTACGATCTCGTTTGAAATCAATAAATCACCGACAAAACTCCTACGCTTTTCGAGTCCGTGTTGAACGGTACTTATACCCTACACGATTTGTTGTAGGACTTGGAGGAACCTTTAAGATAGATCGGTTATTTTTACTGTTTTTTGCTTTCTTAATTCACTTTTTTATTCATGAATCGTTCTAAGCTTGTTTGTCCAACAGTCCATCTGTCTATCTGTTCGTCGCAATTCTTGCAAATATCTTGATGAAAACCACTGAGACGTTTTGGCCCAAGAACGAACCGTATGGAAACAATTTGTATGGCGACGTTTTTCGGACCACTCCCCGTGTAACGCTTTTTTACTTGAAACGTCGTGTTTTGAACCAAGAACGAACCGTATGAAGACAATCTGTATGGCGACGCTTTCTCTACCACTCCCCGTGTAACGCTTTTTTACTTGAAACGTCGTGCGCTGGACTAATAACATTTAGGCATTCGAAACTGATGCGACATATTTGGCTAGGATGAGGCAATATTTCAAAGCTCATGGGTGAGCTTGCCACGAAAACTGTTGTGATATTTCTGCAAAGAAGTATTACGCTATTTGTACATGTTTTAGGGATATCTTGCTTGTAAAATAGATTATCGATTATTACTCTTAGGGACTCCGAAGAGAATGCTGTTTCTTACTTGGTGCACTTGAGCTTACTGTTACAAAGTTTTATGATCCGGTCCACACATGTGACTTCACGTCATCACATAATGGTTTAGAATACTTATTTTTGTTTGTCTTTATAGCTAATTTTAGAGTTTTGCGTGCGCTTCAGCACTGCTCTCTACATCTACCATAGCTAGAATTGATAAAATTGAATTGTAATTTTCTTCAGGGCAGTGCCTACTTTGAACAGTTTGCCCGTTATGTCATGGTTGCATCGCAAGCCGTATTCACATGCTGCATCAACTTTTGGCTTGTTCTTCGAGGTATCTAGGAAGGACGACTCTTTCATCTATCGGTAGCTTAAATAGTGCCTCATTCAGCCTATCTATTTGGATCGGGCTTGATAAGTGAGCGGTCGGTAATGTCTCTTCATGTGCCGAGAGCGTTAGAGACATAGGTGATATCTTTGATCCCGAAGTTTAAGTAGTATAACATCTGGGTTTGTGAAAGTTCTGAGTAGGACTTCACCTCTTCTGCTAGTGCAACGATGAATGATTGACGCATGCAAGCCTCTCCAGCTAATTCAGGAGAGAGATGGTAGGTAGCATCTGATTGATGTAAACGTCTATCACTTTAGCCGCGACGTAATATTCTTTATCATGGCTTCGTTGCACCTAATCCATATTGATGCCTTATTCGTTCAATTTATGATCCAACCACCATTGTGTAACTATTTTTTGTTATTGTTCCGAAATCAAAACAACATCAACTTTTTGTTTGGTAATAGATTACATATATCCTCCTACCGGCCTGATGGCGTAAGCAAATCAGCAAGCGGACCTGAATTCTAAATTTCATTTTTCAAACCGTCATTTCGAACATAAAATTACGAATTCGTAGATTGTAAATGTCGCAAGTGATGTATCGAAGTTAGCATGCAAAGGTTAGCATATAAGGCTGCAAAGGATATCAAATATGAAATACATTAAAAATGTTATTATTGACAAATTAATTGTCACCTTTTAACAAAATGTTCTGTACGCATTAAAAGTGGAATAACTAATGTGGCTACAACAATGGCTCCAGGAAACCTTTCAATGCCATGTAAAATTTATTAAATTTGAAATTCATACAGAGGTATGACGGCACACAACGTATTCGTTGAAAGCATAAATAAGGGAAATTTTTCCCATACTCTTGCCTATAAAAGCGTTTTTAAATGTGCAAATAGCCGGAAGCGTATATATGTTATGTACAATAATTAAGGAAAGAACACAATTCGATGAGCATTGACTTTTCCAGGAGAGAGTCATAATCATTTAATCGAGTTGAATAAACAAAAAAAAAAAAAAAACAAAAAATGCCAACCTTAACTGCATTAACTAGTAATAAGTTAATTGAAAGTATTTTAAGAAAAGGCAAACGTAACACGCCAAACAGCATAATAAACAAATAAAGCACGACGTTGGCCGCTCTCGGTCGATTTGGATGAGATTTAGTTAAGAGTTAGCATGAAAATCACATAATTATGATTGAATTCGTGAGCCACCCTTGGCCGGCAATTTGGTTGTACAGACGGTCGATAGACTAATGTTATGAAATGACAGCGCGTGGTAATAGATCACAGAAGAAATAACCTGAAGCGTAAGAAACACGTCAAATATAAATTAGCACCAACCGCTTGGAGAAGGCAGCACATGCTATTAGTGTTTGCTCTTTCGTACTTTTAACTACTTATCGTTAAAGTTAGTTGCACTTTGCTACGTTAAAGTCGATTCGATTATTTACAAATTAATTTATTATTATTATTAAGACTTCGGCTGTGCATTTTTTTTTCTTGAGTGCTGGTGTCACCGAGAACCTATAACAATTCCTCGAAGGTAATACATTTTTAAATGTTTCAAGCCAAGGCGAAGGCAAGTCAGAAGGCAGAAGTGATAGTCGTTTTGTTGTTCGCTTGGGTAGGTGCGCACGTGTGTGTACACTCTATAGTTATCTATTTGTCTGTATACAATCTATACCGGTAGTCAAATAGTTTTAATGGCTTTTGTGACACTTTTTAACACATTTATTATCAGCATATCGTTCCTTTCAATATATGTTTGTCTATAGTTAACGACTTAGGGCATATGCATGTACGGTATGTACATTTGAATAACGTCCTATCATCATCTATATTAGTTAGTTAGTTAGTTAGTTAGTTAGTTGGTTGGTTGAATTTCTGGTGTATTTCCCGCGTATCTATGCTCATTTGAGTTAATTTGTCTAATGCAGTCATTAATTTCGTATTAACAAGGTGTGGATAACGACTTGTATTTTCGTTTCTAATATGTTTACTAAAAGTGCTCTGCGTACATTTATAGAACTTATTTAAGCAAAGAATATCAAGACGTTCCAAAAAAAAAAAAAAACAAAAACGTTGAAGTATTTCGACTTGTTTCCTTTATTCTTGTCGCTCTCTCCTCCTTCCCGTCTCCTCTATCACTCTGCTAGCGATATTTGAATGATAGAAGGAGAGCGAGAGAAGATACATATCAGATCTTTCTACTTCACAATCTAATTTGTATGGATCCCTCCAATAATAATGGAAATATATTACAGAGATTATGTCAGATTATCAATGTAGCAATTACACAAGACGATCAGTTAATCGGTTTTCTTTGACTATTGCTTTGTCACATTTAAAAATAGGTCAGTGCAAACTTACAAGGTTTCGCATTTCTTTAAAGAAATTTGCAGAGAAGATTGGTCTTTTAAGGGACAGCGATAATACGAGTTTAAGTTCTCAAACAAAGGTAATTTCTTTTTTATTGGCTTAAATGATCCCTTAAATAGTTAAGAATGGTGTAAAAAGATGATTGTGGGCGTGACTAAGTTTTAAATAATACGAAGGTCTGATTTCTTTCGGGCATAGTTATCATAGTATATCAGTATACGGATGCATATGAAAGTTGGAACGCAGCTTTTTCGAAACCCCACTTCTCAAGTACAAACACTAAGTAGCAACACTTCAATAACTTTCATATTTTTCTTTGACTCAAAATAACATCACATACTGAATTACGTAGAGGATTTTCTATACGATTATTAACAATACGACAAACGACTGACTTTTCTCAAATATTTATTTCTATCAAGCACAAGCAGTCGTAAAAATGAAGATTCGATTTTGAAATTTAGCGCAAATATTTTTTGAGTGATTACGAACTCAGGGTTAAAAACTGCGTTTTCAACACTGTTACAGCAGAGGTGGGTAAGTATTCGAGACCGCCTGAAATGACCGTTTTCGTCATTGCAGTAAAGCAATGATAACCACAAAATAAATTGTTACTCGCGTTCACTTTAATGCGCAAAACATCTCCTTAGAGAGACGTGCTGTCTTTCCCTTAATTAATTCTCTACTCAATTAAAATTTAAGTCGCATCAGTAAACTGCCGGTTATTTACTAAACGAGAATTTTACATATTCCTAGAAGTCGCACTACTCGATATCTTATCTATATCGTTCCCTTTAACTGCACACACTGTACATCATTAGAAATGTGTGATGTGTGAACGAGCTTTGGTCTTTTATTATACTTACAAGAGAGTTGTTAATGGAAATGTCACGTTGTCGATTGAAATGAGTAGTGAGTTTACCTCAATCGTGTGCGATTATTTATTTTTCGGTTCAACTTTTGATTGGTATTAGCCTATAAAACTTGTGAACATTGCTCGTGTATTCTCGGGCTGCGGTAAGTGAAGCACATTGTTCCTGAGGTGGATGTTCCCGATTTATGTGACGTTAAGTATTAGTTAATGTGACGCTAGACTTTTCCCAACATACAACATAGAACTACAAATACTATAGAGTATCTTATGTTAAAATTAACCAAATTGTTGCCTTCGCTTATAAAGCCCTTTACGTTTATAGTCTTGTCATTTATTTTGATTGAAATATAATTTTTTGCACCTTAAGAGTATCTTAAGTATTTAATATCAAGCTTACAACTCTGTTTATGACTTACGTTAACTTTATGTGAGTAGACCATGCCGTAGGTACGTGCTATTACAATAAGGCCTAGCATATGGTGATACATAGGACGCAATTTAGTTGAAAGCTTGGTTTCGTTGAAAGAATTTATGCGATCTTTTATAAAAGCCAATGCCATTAACCTAAAGCCTGGTGGACATATACATAGATCCTCCAAATAACTCTAGGAAACTAAGGAAGTAATGATGCCTTCAATTTTCATTTATTGTCTGTAATGGCTATGAATGGGATAATGGGTTTAAACCATGCTCGGTTCTTATCACTTAGTGGTAATATCTTAGAAAACTATGTTTGCTGTCGACGATGATCTTAAAAAGCTAAAGGGAAATAAAGAAGCTGGGCGTGATTACTCCCATAAATTCGTATCGAACACCTGCAAGGAAGCGTTAATTGGAACGAGAAAACCAATTCAGGTGTTTCGTTTTTTTTTGCTTTGGCCCGGATGTTCGGGTATTTGTCAGTCCAGTAGATGAAGTCACAATAATGGATTTCAAATTTCATCTGAACTATGAAAAGGAACCTAAAATTATTCGATTCCATCGTTAAATCATATTTCAAGATTTATTAAATACAAATCGTTATAATCTGAAAATTCTCTATCCATCCTTTTCTATTATTTTTTAGCTAATACTATTTCCATTACCTTACGTTATTATGTATTGTATTTTACATTGAATATTTTATTTCTCGGTTAATTGAAGTAATTAACTTGCATTTATGCAAGTGCATATGTACACCCTTTAAGTATGTTACTTTGTAATTACAATTTATGTATCATTACTAAATAAAGCATTTGTACGGGCGCATATAAGGATGCTTATCCTTTCGTAGTATGTTAAATGTGTTGTAAGGAAGGAGAGGAAGATTTGGTCGAAATTGATCAAAATCTTGACTGCTATTTCTTAAAATTCTTAGCTTCATTTTGACAACTTGACTTAATTGCTTAGAAAATGTTAAATGAAAGAAAAAGCGTTAAGAAAATGGTAAGGTATAACAAAATGGAGAAGAGAAGAAAGTTAAAAATCAATAAAAAAAAATGTATTTTACTTAAATTTTTATAAAAAGGGAAAAAAGACACAAGCATAAGAGTACCTTGATGATGATGATGATGATGATGATGGTGATGGTTATTTTTGTTTTTTTATTTTCAGCAAAAAATGGTGATAGAAATCGTGATACAATCACGTCTAGACTTTTACGAGTTTCGCCTACAAAACCATGCAGCGCACTGCACAAGAATATTTTTTAGTGTGTGTGTGCGCGCATGTTTATATAAACGTGTATACCTAACGCTGGACTTCAAATAACGTATATATCATACACATGGTAGGTACAGTTGTTGTTGCTATTAAGCTTTAACTGTGGATTTGCGTAAACAGAAAAAAGCTAAGTAACAAAACGAAACTGCTTTGTTTCACAAAAACGTACGAGAGACACAGAGCGCAATAAATGCATACACCTGTACGGTGTATACATTTGATAACTCTGTACACAGCGGTTTATCCTCACGTTGGTTAGTTTATCAAAACTAAACAAGAAAACGTCTACATTTGACTAATTGTGAAGCTTGTAGAAAGACACCCGTAGAGCAATAGGAGAAGTTTTTGTGAAGTCTAAAGGCGGTCTATTAAAGCATTCCCCGAAAGTCAGCAGCTTATAATAATTAGGTTTTTGTGATTATTTAAAATGCTAAAGATAGGGAACCGTACAGAGACAAACTCGTTTATAAGGTAAGGTTTAAAGGCAGTGAGAATTTATTGTCAAACTGTAGTTATGTTAAAAATGAGTCTAGTCCTTTACAATTTACAACAAGAATCCGCACTTTCAGTCGCACAATCCTAGATGGTTATCCTTGCGCCTGCCTTAAAATACCTGAAAGCATATTTAGCTCTCGTTTTGCGCTGGTTTCCTTTACGGAACTTGAGAGCTACGGAATTTCGATATGAGAAATAATGTGTATTTTTTTTTATTTTATTTCCTTACACTAAGCCAAATTAACAGTCGAATTCAATTGACTGTCAGAAGTAAATCTTATACTAATTAATATTAAAAACAAGCATAAAGTATATAAGGAGAAGTAAAGAAAAAAAAAAGAAAAAATTATACTAATAATTAAATAATAATTCATGTATAAATAAATAGAGAGAGAAAAAAAAGAGAAAAAATGCATGTACACAACTAGCACAGAGGCACACCCACAACGAGTATACAACTAAATTGCAAGTGAACCCCTAAGTCATCGCAAACATGCAAAAGCATGATTAGTTTAAAGTAAAAATATCCGGAGATTTTATCGGACAGCTTTCTCTTCCTAATCACAAAATTTTGAAATGTAAAATTTCCTGAATAACAATCACAGACCCATCACGTATCTGAATGCGGCCAAAAAAAATTTTCTAGGGTAGAGTAATCTCTTTAGTTCTACTTATATGTTACTTAGAAATTGAAAAGCTAGACTAGTGACCATCTCAAGCGAACAAGTGTTTCATTTTTTTAAACGTGAATTCGATAAAGGAAAGCTTTGTCCAGAATGCATTCGTTCATTATTCTGCTTAATAATTATTTCATATATAGAGCTTTAGCTTTTACAATGATCATGACACTAAAATGAAAATAAAGAAAAACTTGAAACGATTCCTCCATCTAAGAATTTGTCAACTAATAGTTAATTAAGCGTTAATTGGGGAAATTGTGGGGATTTCCTGTTAACCGTGGGATTTTATTCCAATACGATTTTCTCTTATATCGTTTACAAAGTTTTGCACTTAACTACTGATAACTCTATCGGATATACGCTTGTTCGTTTTTAGCGGTTCGAGGGTCGTCAGGATGAGTTAAACGATCTGTGAAGAGATATCCCTGTAGTTGAATGGTAAATTTCTTCAAGGTTAACAAGCGCGTCGATTTGATGGACAAATGTTGAACCTATGTTGAAGAAGCTGCAAAATTGAACCTTTCATCAAACATGTTCATGAAATTCAGAAATACTCCATATCCACTAGATGGATAAGATGGAACAAGGCGGCCAATATCTTCATGAATGAATCAAAAAACGTAAGTAATCTTAAAATTTCTTAGTGAGATTTAAATCTCAACTTATCACGACTCATTAGCGAGCGAATTCGGTAAATGCTTATGACTTCGGTTCAGGAGAGATATAAGAACAGGATATAAAGAGCGCTGTACAATCAATTTTGTACATCATTAAGTTGATGTGACTGCAATTAAGAAAACAATATTCAACAAAAGGTTAATCGATGTCTGGAGATTTCAAACTTATTTCGGACAATTTCTGTGATACTTGTGCCCACTTAAGCACTTAAGTCTCTAACAACGGTACCACTATCAGAGTTTCTTTCAAAATTATAAAAATAAAGCTCACAGACTTTAGAATTTTAGCGTGTAATGTTTGTTTGGGGATTTTTCAGTTTCTTCGATGAAATGGACAACGGTTTAGTGTCAGGGCAGTTCACACGATTCTTCGGTTCAGGTATTTATTAGCTTTTTTGCTAAAACATCTTTAGGTCAAGAAGATTCACGATGCAATACACCAAAGCAATCGTTATGGCCACACTGTGTCTCTACACATAGCGAAATTGAGTTTAAATATCTTCACATCGTTCTTGATATAAAGATGAATTTTCCAAAAGAGGGCATGGCAAGAATTTTATATGCTTATAATTCCTCGACCGATGTTGTGATTAAATGCATTCATTATATAAATTCAATCAACTCATCAAATTATTTTCCCACATCTGCATGCGGTGACGGGCAATTCGGGAATTAGATCATACACACATACATCGTTGCTAATTGTAGTATAAACTTTAACTGATGTTTTGGTCGATGGTTTGTCGTAATCGATTGTTATATAAACTATGACACGGCGTTGACATTTCTAACGTAACGGCTTGTTTTGTTGATGTTCTATAAAAGATACATTTGCGCGGCTTATAATTAATTTGCTTTCTACTTCTATTCTTATTAATATTGGGATTGCTGATTTCGAAGTTGTTGTTGTTGTTGTTGTTGTTGCTGTTGTCTACTGATCTACTGGTCGTGTTGAACTATGAATGAACACTGCTATCTATATAGGTATTGTCAACTTTGTTTCTAAATCATAATTATTAATTACGACGTCGGTATGTATTCTTGATGACTTCGGTGAGATACTTTTTGTGAATGTTGTGAATATTATTAATATTGCATAATATATCACAATTTTGCACTCAAACAACTGTAGAATATGAAGCTTTTATGTTTCGTTTATATTCCTAAGTGATTTTCATACTGCAGCTACAATTGTGTCACTGTGTAGCAATAATAAAATCGTAATGCTCGTAAGCGCTGTTTTGGATGCTCACTATTTAAAACAGTGAGAGAGTTAAGCTCTTTTGAATTTTTTAAACGATTCAAAAGCTCGCAAATACCCACGACCGATCAACAATGAAGCTCTTTTCATGTATAATTAAAACCGTTGCATTGTAAGAAACGTTTTAGCCAATACTAATGATGTTCCATAGAGCGTACACTGCGCACAACAACATTTTTATCATCAAATGAATTTTATCGATTTCGGGTGATGTTGCTCGATGAAAATTTTGTTGTTGTAACCGTTGTAGACAAAATACCGTTTTTAAAGCTTGTCCTATGTCGGCCCTATATCAGACATCGACCAATGAAGCGGAAGGAGAATTTATTAGCCACAATCGCAACATAGAAAACACCTGTTGTGGATCGTTTAAGCGACATCGGTCGGTATCGAATGACAGATGTTTGCATAAATCTGATACATAATATAGTTATGGAAGGCATATAATTGATTTTGCTGCCTTTTCTATATCCTACACCACACATGGTACAGGGTGTATTAAGTTTGTGCGAACGTGTTTAACACCCAGAAGGGCTTAAGATAGATTCACCCTTAATTATGCAGATCAATTCAGAATCTGAATATGCTTAGATTGATTCAGATTCATTTTCTAAACCTCGACCCTGTCTGCTCGTTTGTTCATCTGTCTGTCGGTCCGTTATATGACCCTTTTTTTGAAAAGTCGTTATATGGAAAAAAATTGCAATTTTGAAAGTTTTCCGACAAAAGCCACTGTTTAATAATATTTCGTCGTTTAATTTTTTGTGCGTCCTCTCGTACAATCGTTCTTGCGAAAACCGAATATAGTAAAATTGGTTCATAATACTGAATAGAAAAATTGGTTCATAATAGCAATTGACAAAGAAATCGACCCTAACCACATTTGGATCACGTAGACCTATTTTTAGGATATCACCGTTTACAAGGATTCTCAGAAAATCTAAACGCTTATATGACAGAAGGGCCTAATGGCTAATGCTTTTTTTGTTCTTAGATGTTTTTGAAACCCACTCCATGTAAGATTTCTCCGGAATATCAAGCCCTTAAGAAAATGTTCACTCTTTAATATTTATAATAAAAATCGGTCCATAGTAGCGAAATAACCAAGAAAATTAACGATATGGAGTTTGGATCACATCGGGTTATTATGAAAAACAAGCCCGTCGATGAAGAGAAAATATGACTTCTACTTTTTTATTACGAAAAATGGAAAATAATAAATTTCTTGCGAAGTAAATTAAGTTTGCTAGATTTGGACTACGTCACATGATGTTTTGAGCTCACTCCAGCATGCAGGTGTTCGTAATTTGTGTGCCTTTGTAGGAAAATAATATAGTAGACGAGGTGATGTAGAGTATCTAGTAGTTGGCCTTGTCCGATTACAATGTTCTTACCTGCTTTATTATGAATATAAAGAAGCTTCAAGTAGAACCTGATATCCTTTCCGCAAGAATGATAATGAATTTTGTAGGAATAAATGGAAGTTATTCGTTAATCGGAGTAATTGCTAACTGCAAATACTTTTAAGGACAATCTCAGTTTATTGAGTAAGAAAGTCATCCTTCTTCAATACTATATAAGAGAATTGCAGAAGTCCTTGCATTTAAACTGGAAATGTAAAACTGATTGGCAGCAACTCTCATCCCTTTTCAGATCTCAAAGAGTTCGGAGCGTTTTTCTACCGTTGAATAATAAGTCATAGTGATAATCCCAGAGACAGAATAAATAAATTGGAGCATAAAGTAGATAGTGTAGAGCTTCTAGACATATCCTTTGAACAATCATTTTTGTTGTTCTGTAAGTTCTGTTGTTTTTCATAAGTTCAAAAAGGTATCCTTGGTTTTTATCTATTAACAATTTTTGGAACTTTGCGCACTTCAAGCAAACAGGAAACAATTATAATTAAATTGATGGATACAAGGATGTGTGTTTCTTTAAAAATATAATGAAAGTGCAGGTGAAAAGTTCTTCTTTAAAGCTTAACTAGTTTTAGTTTATAATAAAATATGAAATGAATAGAAAGAATTATTTCAATTGATTTAGAGGGCATCAAAATTAATAATAATAACAAAAGAAAAGAGGAAAAAGAAAAAGAAATCTGTGGCGCCAGCGTATTAGTTTCGTTTAATTAACAAAATCCTAAAGAGAGAGAGAAAAAAGAAAAGAAAATTGAAAACAACCAACCAATGGATATACTTTTTACATGTTAAGCTTAAAAGAAAACCAAACTATATTACTA
>CCAG010008187.1:0-30119 GCA_001077435.1 Glossina morsitans morsitans
AATTTCTTGAGCACATAAGTTTAATAAGAAAGTTTTCAATGGAGCATTAATTTTGTGTTACGACTTCTTTGATGGCGATTGCAAACAATAAGTTCTGAATTACTCGACAAGTATCGAAGATAAAGATATTCGATCTGCTGCTTTAAATGAGTGATGTCGGCGAACTTTCCTTCTTTCCTTCTTTTATACATTTTTTAGTTATATTGAAAATTTTCTAAATTTTATTTTGCATGAGCAAACAACATATACAACCATATATATATCATATACACACAATTCAAAACATTGCCCATTGTCAGCTTTTCTCACGACTTTTTGCTAATTTTTGAACGCCGAACACGTCTTTTGAGTCCACCTACGGATTGATCATAGGAACAAAAGCGTTAGTTAGAGTTATCAGATTGAATTGAATTGACTGCCTGGGAGAACAGCATATTCAGAATGAACATAAACCAACTGATCACATATTGAAATCGGTTTTTCTCTAATGCTCGACCGAGCTTTGCTGGTCAACAACTTACTCCATCGATAATTGCGTTACTGTTGAGAAGTTTGTAATGGACTACGATCTTCTGATGGCACAGAAGACATGGCATAGAACACTGGAACTGGAGTTGTTCATTTCAGCTGTTGAAACTGAGAATATGCTGCATGTTTTCTCCATTAAAGAACACAAGTGATAAAGATTTCGCTGCCGTTTTCGGGTTCTAAACGACTTCGAATGGACACCGACTACGCCGAACGCCCCTGTGGACGCTTAAATAAATTTTTTCTAACTATTACTCTCAATAATCAAAAATTTTAATTGCAAGAGAGAGAGAGAAAGAGAAATGCGATTCTGAAGATATCAAACAAATAGCAACGTATTCAATACTGTCTGTATGAAAATGCATTTGTCATGATGGATAGAACGTTTATTGACCATGTTATACAGTGGCAAAAGTGTATAAATTGTGGTTCGAATGGTCGCCTCCCTCCCTCATATTCTATAGTTCTAGCTCCCTCATATTCTATTGTTATGTGTTCTCATACGAACGACACTTCATGGAGAGAGATCTCCATCAAATGAAGAGGTCATTGCCGCAAACTTTAAAGATCTGGACGGTTTGCCAAACAGTTCAATGAAGAAACCATCGAAATATCAGGGAAGTTTTGGACATTTTGTATCATTTTTGGGGGGAGACTACGCATGAAAACACTGTTTTTTTCTTACTTCTCCCCCGGAATTAGTGATAGATAGGCGATTATGATACTTAACTTTGGCTTTTTTACCCGGTAAAATCAATATAAACTATACACGTAACATCATAAAAATACGAAAAAAAACTTATTTTACTTTCCGCGTGCACTTTATGCAATAGAGATATGAAAACATATGTAAGAAGCTTTAAATTATGTTATAATTCTCATGAAGAATTAAATGAATCGAAAATTGAACACAATTTTTTTTTTTTCATATCCTATCTGATTTTCAAACACACATTTGCGCTTCTCCTAACTATAAATCCTATTTATTGAATTAATTAGTGCATCTATTATAAGAGGATTTCGGTGGCAAGCAGTCAATATATTGAAATATAAATTGTTCTACGTTACATGCAAAATGAATGTAAAAGGTGTTTTTAATATTTAATTTTAAAAAATTTAAAACTAAATTAACATTAAATATTTAACGAAACATAACGATTGCAAAAAAAAAAAAAAAAATGCAAATTGTATACAAATCAATGGCATATTATATGCAGCAGTTGGTATGATATGACAAAAAGTTCGTCTGATCCAACATGATTTTATGAGCGATGTCCATCGCTCTATTGGAGCAATAATTATATTCAATAATGTTGGAGTGTGAGGAGGACTAGGACAATGATCAATTGATTCATAGGCGTTCAACGGCCGAAGATTGGTATGGCTAACTAGTTCCCTATATAAGTTGACCAGAGAAGCATTTACGGATGGAGTAAGCGTAGTAATTAGTGGACAATGAAAAGCCTCTTCCCATTACCTTTTTTTTCAAAATAGTAAGCAATGTCTCGTAAGAATTCTACCCAATTTTCTTCTGCTTAAAAAATAAATAACTTCAAATCGGAGCATATGATCTGAAACTGTAATCAAGCGCTTTTAATCTATTTTTTACGTATTTTTGCTACACCATGATGTGCTTTTATATCCTTTTACATATTGAAAATTATTATTTGTTATTGTATCCGGAACGAGCCAAATACTTAAATTGAAAATGGAGCAATTTAGCCTGAAAGATATTAACTAAAAAATTGCACATACATACACCGAACTCTTTTCTTACACGATCTATTTTACACGAATTTTTTGTTTTAACACGAATCGAAAGAGCAAAAAAGAGTTCTAATTTTGACTTTGCCTCACCGAAGCTTATGTATACAGCAACGGTCGATAGTGTAGTTCAGCTATTAACGGCTGATTTAACCCGCGTGGGCTTGAAATTCGCAGCAATTGTGTAACAAAATTTTCTTACTCATGCTTCGGAAATGGAAAGTGCATTAAAATTTGAATATAATCTTAAGCTGGATATCAAGAATTGCTTATACAAACAACTTGTGCAACCAAAAAACCTAATAAAATGATTTATAATAACAAAAAACCATCGAAAGAAATACTTGTCAAACCCGACAGTTATGTCACAAATCTGACATATCTGTCATATCTACCGATGATAGCACTTTTCGCCCAGTATTATGGACTGCACGCTTTTTATTAACTAGTTGGGACATTGATTTTTATTCCTCATTTCCTCATGTTGTACCTATGGACTGAATTTTCACAATCACTAATTTTAATTTTTTTTTGTTATGAAAATGAATTGCTTTTGCCTTATAAAAATTGTGAGAAACCAAAGTCGTGCCCTCGTTTTGGCCTCACGGACTCTCCGTCTCTCGGGAGGGAGGAGTGCTAAAGTAGGAAAAGATTAGGGATAGCATTAGATAGAATAGGAATAGATTAAGATAGGATAGAATAGAATAAGAATAGTGTAAGTATAGGTTATGTGTAGCATAGAGAAGTTTAGTTTAAGTCAGTCGTCGTTGGGCTGTCGAGCCGATAAGTTAGAGTTAGGCTCTCAACCCGACAGGCCGAGTATTGGCTCTCGGCTTTGAAATTGATAATTGTCGCGATACTGTGGTTTTGTCATACCTTTGATTAATTTACTGAAATTCACCAAGTGTAATAAAATAGAGAACTAATAAAGGAAAGGAGTAAGTCCCTGCAGATAAATAAATTTCTTGCGTTATTTTCCTCCACTGGGCCGCCGTGCTACCTCAGCCTCGGAAAGGAACGGGAACGCCCTTGCAAAATGTAATATGGATTTAATTTATACTTTTTTGCACGGTTTTTCGGGAATTAATTTAGAGTTTTTTCATTTTACACGATTTTTTCAAATTGTAGAATATATCATCAAATTTACCATATGTCGCAAGTATTTTTCACACGACTTTTTTTTGCACAGATTTCTAAGGAACGTGTCTAGCATGTAAAAAAAGAGTTTAGTGTATATAAATGGTATTTGATTTTACCTATTGATGAAATAAAATCAGAAAATTGAAGAAATACTTAAAACTCGAACATCAATTTTTCTTCTAAGCTTTAACTAAATTTGATATGATCTGATCTTTTCTTGATATGGCATTTTTTGTTTTTTTTTTTACCACTAATACTTCTGAAAGTTACAAAAGTAGGACAGCGAAAACCACAACTAAGACTATTAAACTTTAGGTCGATGCTACCTACAAATCATGCGTCATCTATACGTCATCCTACTTCTTTATTGAGTTATGAGGTTTGAACTTCTGTTTTGATTTTTCGTACACTTTTATAAAGTTAGGTAAATCGTTTGTTCAATCCAATTAATAGATGAGTTTTCATAACGGGCAAATCATCTGCACATGTTTGTCACAAACTTCTTTTCAAATTTAAATATAAAATGATAGGTTTTTGATAATTTTTTGCTTTTTCTCTTTCTAAATACACACAAATATATGTTTTCCTTAATTTAATACTGCCTATTATCAAAATGCCATCTAAGGTATAAATCTTAAAGCTTTCGATAAAAAGACGACTTGAACTTTGTCAAATATGTATATGTAATGCACTAATATACAGAATAATAATATAATAAAAATTATCAGTAATTTTCATGAATAACAAACTGAGAGCACTTATAAGTGCATGTGCATGTGCATGTGCAGAGAGGAAGAAGGATTCAAGAAAAGAGCCGTAGCACAAGGAGAAATTTCTAGTCAACAGTTGTAAAATTACAGTAATTATTTACTTTTTTTCTTCTGTAGAGTCTTACGAAGACAACTTGTATGCATTTTTTATGCCAAAGAGAATACTTTAAGTTATAATTATAGTGAATGGCTGGCTAGGAAGGAAAGCCACAACATGCAATGTCTGCAAATGCATTTCCGTTAGGAAAGCAAAGATAAGCCCTATGTACATTGATTAAATATGTATAAACTATTAAATAAAAAAATTTAGCCTTAAAGGTGTGAGAAAGGCAAGCAAACACAATATGGTTGGTAACTGAACTCGTTTGATTGGCACTTTCTCAACAAAATATTATAAATTTATAATCTCAATTATGGTAAAAATTAACTAAAGTTTAATTTTTGCATTTTTAAAACTAAACATTGTATAGCCTGCGAGTGTTAGACCGATAAAAACAAATTACGCAGACCGATAAGTGTGTAAAATTATTCGAAAGAAATATTTTCAAATTTAAGAATAGAAAACCAGAAAAAAAAAACGAAGTAAAGTTTATTAAAAATATGTATGTAAATTATAAATTTTTTAAATCGATTTAAAATTGCAATCTTCTAAAATGGATTTGCATTAACAATTGAAACTGAATTTTAATTTTAAATAAAAATTTTAATAAAACATTAGAAACTGGATGGAGAAGACAAAACATTTATGGAATATCCTGAAATATTGACAGGCTTCGGAACATTGAAGCAGGCTGTTATTAGCAGAGATTGTGTAAACTATTAAATCCAATCCTACGATAAACGAGGAAGAATACGGTGATCAAAATCTAAGCTATACTAACGTACATGTCAAAGATAGTACTGGCTGTAACGATGTACTTGCTTTTCAAAAACCTTGAATCCGAGGAGATCTGATGACGATGATGTGAATATTGACATTTTCAAAGCCGAGTTTCACTTACACGATTTCTAAATTTCCCATACAAAAGTATTGAAGCAAAGATATTTAAAGAAGTCGTAGAATGTCGTGGTAGTTTCTGGCTTTAAATGATGACGTGGTTTACGATTAAATAAACACCCGATGGCCAAATGAAATACGACAACGATTATGACGAAGGCTTTCACTCAAAAAAAACTATTAATTTCAAAAAGGAAATCTAGAAAATGGCATTTATGTGGAAAAACTGCCTAGATATGAAGTAAAAATACAGTGAAATCGGCTATTAGTCTGCCAGTTACAAGAAGGTCAACAGACGGTAGGACATTGGAAATTGAAAGTTGTTAGGATAGTAAAAGGAATTGAATACAAATCTACGTCTATTTCAACTATTTTGTGGATATGAAAACATTTAGGTGGTGCCTAAGTGCTTTACTAGTTTCAAAGAAAGTAAATGGATCGAACTTATTGCTGTAATAAGGAGTGAGTTTTGTGGATATTTTATTTTTTAGATGCCTTCTAAAGTTTTGTAATGTGCAAGACGATCCAAAATATTCTAAAATGTGTGGTAAACTTCATTTTGCTATGTTCACTCTTTCGGCTAACACGTATTGATGAGTTAGAAACCGGCTTAACTTAATTTTTTCTTCTCTCACTAAATACACATACACACGTTTTATTTAATTTTACACATTACAAGTACAATTGGACAACTAATACACCATCCTATAGTGATGGATATAAAAATGCAACTTTTGAAAGCAGAACTGCTTATAGCATGAAACCTTCCTATTGCTTACGTAAGATTCAATGAATATTTTATTATTCATATTTGCAAGTTAGCTCTCGGGTAACAAACATTTAATGTACTATCGTACAACATGCATTCTTCATATTATTTTATTAAATATTTTAAGGGCAAAAATCGAATAAGTCAAATAGACCGTAGTTTGATATAATTAAGAACCATCATCTCTATTAAAATTTTAATATCGTTTTTTTGGAAGTGCTTAAAATAGTGGAAGTTTCTTAAAATTCAACTAACGTATAAAAAGTTATCAACAAATGATTTAATGCATCAGAGTTTAGATTAACTTAATGGGACAATTCACCGCAACCAACACAAGCAAAAATTTTTCTATGACTTGATGAGGTTAATATATCATTAGTCCAAAGATGGCTTGCACTTACGTATATACACGTATATAACAATAGAATATAGAAAATGTTTTACGCGAAACTTGAAAGGCGAAATAAAGAGTGACAGGTACAGCGATTGCACTTATTTGCATGCATACACAAATTTATATGGAGTTGTGTTCGACTGTGTATATGTAAGTTAGGAAATGAAGGCAAACTAAAACGGACCGTCTTTCGTAAGAACATATCACGCTTATATTATATTTATTACTGTTATTTCTGCTGCGCGCCGCAAATATTACATTAAGTAAAAACAAGTACAACTTTTGTAGTCGGGCAACGTCGAGTTTTAAATACACCCCATCACCTAACATTCAATTCACTTATTTTCGTCGTACAATACCAATACTTTATTGCTTGTCTCCTTCTAAAGGCATATTTTTCATGCGAACGCTTTTGTGGGGCGTAGCCCGGAACGAGAACTGACATGATCAAAATTTACGAAAATTAACTTTCCCGCCGAGAATGTCTTGCCATTTTCTTTCCCCTTTTGTCATAAAACACTAAGAGTTCAACTTTATTTCCATATAAAGGATTACTTCTCATGGAAATCCTCCTACGGTGGAACGTGGCCCCAATATTCTGCAGCTAATTTTTACTTCAAACTGCTGTCATGAAATAATTTTCTTTACATAATGGGGAAACTTCGATTTTCCACTCTATAAAGATTTATTTTTCGTGGGCGAGCCTATATGGGATGGGACTCAAGAAACTGGCCAATTTGGACATCAAATGACATCCACTTAATCTGCCGACTTTCGTCGGAAAAATTTTAAAATTGCAAATTTTTTCTTTTGTATAGCGACTTTTTGATAATAAGACACTTTGTAAGAAGTCGTCTTAAAAACGTTTCGATCTAACGCATCTTGAATTTGTTCAGAGCATCTTGCATCAAATATGGAGGCAGAAAAAGAGACAAGCTTAAAATCGGATCAGAGAATTATTATAAATCGACCGGTATAATGAGAGATGGGCCTATATTAAGTTCATCTGAATATGACATATGTCCGCATAAACTTGTGTAATCTATTCCACAAGTGGTATAAGGTATAAAAACTAAGCGAATACAATCATTTGGACGTAAACACAATAGAAATGTATGGTGTATATACCAAACGTATACCTGGCAAGTTTATTGTTTTCACACATTTTATACAAAATATAATACAATGGCATTGTTCTGCCATCATTCAGCAATTTTCAATTTGTACCTTCATTTGCCAGTGAATACTTTTTACACACAGCTAAAGGCAGCATTGCACAACGTATGCCATTAATATTTTCATATTAAAAAAATAAAAAAGTGAAAACGTTACAGTCCAGCAAAGTCGCCTATTACAACTATGCGGATCTTCATTTAGTTTTGCGATGGAAATATCAAAATTCTAAAAATTATGCGCTATTACATTATAAAAGCTTGCCACATGTGAAGTTTATGTCAGATAAGTATTCGAAATCAACTTTCATCACGAAATTTTAAAAACTGCACGGGTTTACGCTATAAAGGATTACTTTTCGTGCGAATTCTTGAAAAAAGCCTTGCTCTTCCTAGAAGCTGTGATATGAGAGGGAGTGTTCTAAAAAGAGAGAGTTCTAAAACTTGGTCTATTCGTTCTAAATTTTACACATCAATATATTATGCCAACTATCGCAACTACTTTTTCGAAGTAGGGCGTTATGCAGGCAACGGTTGTAAAAGTGGTAAAATCGAATATTTTTGCAATAGGGTTCAACCACCTGCCAAAACATGTTAGTTTGTGACATACGTGGACACGAATAATATATGAACAGACAGTAGACATTAGAAAATGATTCTGAATTCAGCAGCCTAATAAAATTACGTCCCTCTGTGGGTTGCATGCATTCACACGAATTTGATGTAGTGTTCGCCGCAGCGGACTCAAGAGGCAAGAAAAGAAAGCAGCTACGATGACGCTGTGAGGTGAAAAATTACCCCACATCGACGCAAGCAATTGACTCTTTATTTATCGTCGAATTGCTCAGCTATTCACCACATAGAGCTGTTTTTTGATAACTGACAAATTCCTCTTAGTTTCACTTAAAAAAGGACAGATAGACTGTCAATACTCTCGAATTTATATAATGGAAAACCAGCAAGGAAGGCTATGTTCGCGGTGACTGCAAGGCTCTTTGTTTGCACCGAGTACCCGGATAAATAACAGTCGCGACTATCAAATCAGTGGCCGAACTCTTTCTCCCGTATTATTTGTTTCCCTTTCACTCACTTCTTTTTGACCGTGATCGTGTTACACGAATAGAGGACCTAAATAAAAAGAATATATATATATATATATATATATAGTTCACAGGAGAAATGATGATCCTGCCTCGTTGTTACGAATGAAAGGAAACATTGAGGATACCTCCAGCCTTGTGTCACACAAGTTAGCAGTGGACTCAAAACAGTTATCTCAAAACAGTTTCTTGTGCGTGTCAAAGAGCCAATTTGCGTCATTTCCATCTTCCGCTTCAATAAAAACTTTGGTTAAACTTGATCGTATTTTATTGTCAAAAACTTCGAACTTTCTATAGCGGTTTTATGCGCTTTCAAGGCTGTGAATATAAAATTAGTTAATATATTTAGCATTCAAGTGTGTATGAATACACATAGAGAGGAATTCTACTGGAAGTTCGCATTAATTTTTGGATACCGCAGTCAAATGCAGATGTTACATCTGCATCAATGCTTAACTGAAAGTATGTGCAATAAATATCCCTATTTATGATGATCATCAAATATACACTTCTATAAAAATCTTTTCCTAAATAATCGTTTATTTCGACTATCCCTCTACGGACAAAAGCGGCTATAAAACTGTTTACGATTACGGCTTGTGATATTATATTTATCCCTGTTTTTCACAGAAATATTCAATTTATTTTCCACATACACAAACATATGCGTTGATATGACAATTTTTTATATTTTGTTGTTGTTGTCGTTCTTTTTTTCTAGGTGCACTTTATGTGACTTTTTATGGACGGTTTGGTTTCATTTATAAAGTTAATAAAAAATGTATGAGCGTGCGTGTGTTTGTGTGTAAAATAAACATAAATATTTTTACCATGAATTATGGTGAATTTGCAATTTTTAATAAATAGTACTTTTTTTTTTCTTTAAAATAATAACAACTTTTTATATTTTACCAATTGCATGTTATATTGTCCGTGTTATTCCGTAACAATTCAGTGTTCTTAGAAGAACTGTTTGGTTGTTTGTTCATTCATTGCAAGTCTTATAAAATTTATATATATCTTTTTTCCAAAACGATTTGTCCACCACATAAGGCGAGCCAAAATTGAATATCAATCTGCAAGTTATTTGAGGCGCCTACGAAATGTTTGGCTTTGTCTTTTTAAGCCTAAAGGATGTGTGGTCTACCCTTTCATCCATTGAGTTTTTCGCCTAAATCTCAAAAAACATAAAGCCTGGATCATACGTTAAAAGAAATTCAAGCTCATATTCTCGGATCGATTCTTATGTCCTAGAAATGATTTACTCTTAAGGAATAGTATTTATGTTACCTAAGATATGAGTGGTAGTTATTTAACTATTCGTTTTAAGCCAAGGAAATCATTGCCTTTGAAATTCTTTTCCATTTTGGAATTCTTCCCTTCATTCCTTCAATTCGCTTAGCAAATCTGTATACACATAACACCTATATACAGGCATTCCTCTTATAATACGTAACGACACCATATCGAGACGAGAGTTAAACTCTAAGGCAAATATAAGACAGGATAACATAATTTAAACTTTAACGCAATCAAGTAAAGACAATGTGTTATAGGGTGCTTTGAAATAATACAAATCACGGCAATATTATGTATCGTGTGATATCGAAACCAAGTCTTTAGCTGTAAAATTTTATGATAGATTAAATTACACTCCAAACATGCACATAAATAGAAAATAAATTAACTTCACGATTTTATAAAAATAAAACTTCGAAATTAACAAAATTATGTATAATGAATTAGAAAAATTTTAAATATATTCAACAAATAGTAATGACGAGGGTGAAATTAGAGTTCATCAAAATTTACAGCTAATCTATTTTTTCGCTAAAATTGGTTAAAAGACCTCTTATTAACGATGAAACAAATTAAAAAAAACAAATGTAAAGACACGGCCGACCATTAAATACCCTGCACTCGGTCTTTTAATGCAGTTAATCGTATAACGACTTTTCAAAATAAGTTGTTATATGGGAAGTGGTTGAAAAATCGCTCCGATCAGAGCCATTTTCAATGGCGTTCGTCCTTCGGCCAAAACATGTCGGTGTACTAAATTTCGGCAAAATGTCTTGAAAATTGCTACCTACAGGTTGAATACAAGAAAAAGAGGCGGACGGACCGATAGACAAACTGAGCCGTATACTAAAAGGTGAGTGTGTCTGAAGTCCCTGTGGGTGTTGCATGCATCCGTACAAATTAGGTAAATCCTTGTACCGCAAGCGGTGTAGAGTATCGAAAATCGAACGGAACACATAGATGGTTTTTTGAATTGGTATCTTAACAAAAAAACCGTATTAAAATATTCCCAATTTTCGTATTGTGCTGCATCGAAAGGGTTAGACGTGGGACACCTGTATGTATAAACTTTTATTACTTTTGCCTAAATAAATAAAATTCCGTGTGTACGGGTTGTCAATTTTTCTAGTTTTGCGTTAAGGTTAGCGGAAATTCAACATAAAAATTCATTTGTTAGTTTACGGGGAGTTACGGGGAGCGAACGTTGCATGTGAAATTATGTACATATGGATGAAAGTGCACGTATTGTGTATAAGCGGAATTTCCGTTTAATGTATGGTAGACATACAAAATGTATCAAAAATTACGATCGTGTTATTTTCACCCTATTGTTTGTTGTCGTAGTTATTTATTTATATTATTGCTCTAAATTTGGCTTCAAAAATATTGCAGGCGATTTTTTTTTGCTTCTTTTTTTATGAATTTTTTTCTAATTTATTGCAAAACTGTTTACAATGTTGGATGGAATAAAGCTATAAATTGATTTTTAAATATAATTTTTTTTGCCTTTTTAAAAAACCGTATTGCAAGGCAATAACATATCGTCAGTAGAATTTTTCTAACACTTGTGTTTTATTATTAAATAATTTTGGAGAGTCATGCGTGAGAGCATGTACGTTCGATTTGTATGGAAAGTCTATTTGATATAATGAAAATGTGCTTCTAAATAATTGCACTACAATTTAGAGTCCGATGACATAAGTACATCACGTAGGAACAAGATTTTCCCTTAAATTGAAAGTTAATCCTTTGCACGCCTAATTTTTTTTTTTTTCTGTTTTATCCAACACTAACCCCTTTATTAATAATTTTAAATAATATTTTATAACGTGGATATAGGTGTTGGTGTGAGAGATACAACGTCGACGCATAGTCGATAAAGGGTTAGTCAAGGTCAAGGTAGATCAAATTATGAATTGTTCAAACCACCCAGGATTGTATATAAAAATTTGAATGACGTTTATTTAATCTCCAAATTTCTAGCGATACAGTGGTAAGTTCTTTAACAATCGTTTCCCGGAAAACTGCTATTTCATGCTCTTTCTTAAGGCAAAGTGAAACAAAATTATAAGTCTTTCATACGACAAAATGCGGGAAGTGCGCCTTTAGTGTAAGTATTAACCTTTTAGTCATCTTGATGATTTCATTTAAATTAAATTATTTTTTCTTCTCATGTTTCTTTTTTAAAACAAGCAATACATAAGAAGAGCTAGTATCAACGTTAGCATAATGTCATTATGTAAAGCTTTAGTGAAGTTGCATCAATTACAATAAATAATGTTCAGCAAAATGGACGATTCCTAAGTAAGGATATTTAAGTAAGGTTTTAAAAACCACTTCCATCAGCTGAAAATGCAATAAAGTCTTTAGAGAAACAAATGTCCAAATATTTTCACGACGACGGAAAACGAATGGGAATAAAAGAAGAATTCGTTATAATTTTATATATACAGCCTTGGAAATGCAAACTGTGGGGGAAGTGGGTGCTAAACGGTAATATAAAATTATAAAATGAAAATGCAATGCCCATTAGTGTAGATATGTATAGACATATCTTCGTATGTGTAACTTGGCAACGTACTACAATGTTAAACACAATTTTGTTGTTTTAAAATCCTCAAATAACCATAACAACAACAATAATAGAAATAAACCAATCTTTCTTTACTTTCAAACAATCCTTCTCATGCACGTTTACTCGTAGTATTCGTCTGTCTGTTGTTCTACGTCTGTCTGCCTGTCTCTAAGCAAAACACTTCAATTCTTCAAGAGCTTCAACAACTTGTATAACAGCACCGACACCTACAACTACAAACAAGTTGATGTTGTTGTGTATAAAATGGAAACTGGCATTTTATGGCAACATGAGAGAAAACCTTGGCATCCTCCTCCTTTTTCTACAATGCAGAACGCAACACAACATAACATAACACAACGCAACACAACACAACACAACGCAATCGCTGATTTGTGTGCGTATATGCTTTTCGTATTTCTTGTTACTGAAATTTTATTTTTGTTACCGTTATTATTATTATTATTATTATTATTATTATTGTTGCTGTTGTTGCTGTTGTTGTTTTTATTGTTGTTATTTTTGTTATTGTTGCCTGTGTTTCTAAGTTTATGTGTCGTTATAATGGATTTTCTGTTTCCTTACGAATGTTAACCAATAAAACGTGTAATTGCTTGTATAATGAGTTCTTGCTTGCTCTAGTTATTGTTCTATTGTTGTTGTTATTTAGTTTACAGAAAATCTTTACATAACATCCTAACTTACTCTCCTTCAAATAAAGACTTTCTTCTGCCTTCCCACACGGTTACTAACTTTTTCAAAAATTTTTATGGCTTTATGGTCGGATTCATCACATAGTAATATAAATGTATGTATATAAGTGTATGTGTCTGCGTGTTATATCATATTTATGCAATTCGTTACACAACAACTCACTCACTGATCTGGTCCAAGTGCTTCCGTTTGTATGTTTTTGAAAAGTTTTTGAAAAGTATTTTATAATAAGCAAAATCATACCAAAATTATTCACTTACTCGAATGCGTGCATTGATATAAATTCATGTTCACATTATTTATGGCTTTGGTTTGGCTTTTGTTTATTTGTTATTCTTTTCATGCATTTTTTTTCTTCAAATTGTTTCCAGAATTGATTTAGTGTTTTTAAATATTGATACTGGTTGGCGGAGTAGTACGTTAAAGAACATCAAGTTATGGCCGACATAAGCCACTAGGTGCATTTGTTGTGAGGGGTTAGAAAATAAGGAAGCAGAGACGGGAAGTGTTGGGGAGCGTAATTTGCTGTTGACGGAGCGCATCCGAGCCTTATGGTAATCTCGTTGGGATGCCAATTCAAAGAGTAGGGTAATATTTCAGTTAGTCCGCGATATCTCTTCTGGGAAAGATCATTTGGATTTTGGCGTCAGCCTTCATCTAGGTTTTCTACTGATGACATCAGTCGGATAGTTAAATACATTTTTGCACTCAAGAAATCGTTCGAAATCCACAGTTTGCCTCTGCGGCGCTCTATCGCAAGATTGGAAGCACGTTTTAGGAACATATCCTCTTTTCTTTGAACTCACAGACTTAGAGTCATTGGGTATATAGCGGATTATTGTACATTTATTATAGTACAGCCCTCTATACTTTTGAGGCAGTGGTGGCGTTAGATGCGTTTACACCTAGTGTTCGTTAGGCGACTTGCTGTAGGACGAGGTCTGGACAACCCTGTCTGACCGTCCCATCTCCGTTTGTATGTTAACCGTAACTAACTGAATGGATAGGTGTTGAGCCACATGGTGCTGTCCTGTTCTTCCAATCGTATGCTAGTGAGGTAAAAAGTCCGTCTCCACGTTTTTTCTTATTGCTACTATTGATACCAAATTTAAACGGTAGAGAAAAGAATACTATGCCTATGCGCATAACAAAGACTGGTTCTGATTTTTTGCAGACTATCCCGCGTCTGAGTGTTTTTAGTTCATATAGGTCCTACAGGGCTCAAAAGGTTTCACATTTTTTTTTTTTGCTTTTTTTGGCAGAACACGCGTCAAGAGTCCCCGAAGGAATTCTCCTGCTTCGGCCTGACAACAGGGATGTCTGTTGCGGAACTTTTGTGGTTGTTTTGATTGGCCCAAATCTTGTAAAGAGCTTCCTTGCTGATTCGTTGTGGAATTGCATTTCAATCTCAACTCAACAAAAATCAGAGATTTTGCTTTGAACTGGCCCCTAGGAGAAGGGAACACGTCCATATATGTGTCTTAATCTGGGACTTGGGGCCACTCAGTGCATCACGGGACATCATGAAGTTAGCCTTTCACGGCGGGAGCTCCCATGAAAATTTCAGAGGCATATGTTCAGACTCACAGACTGGCAGTTACACCAGAGCATAAAGAGACTCTCATCTATGTCTAGCCGCCACCCCTTCTATCGCAAATAGAATATGCTAAAAACGCCATAAGACGCCCATATATATGTGTATATTCTCCGAACTACAGTGTGCAGCAGTTCCTACTAACATCTTATCTGTGGCTTGTTTGTGTACAAAACACCCTCCCCCCTGTAGTCCTTTAGTATCTCAGTAAAGCGCAGGTGTTCACAAGGGCTTCCATGGCATCGCCATTACCTTTTAAAACGACGTTGGAAACACCGCCAGTTTCTCCCCAGATGTGCTCATGTTGAGCTTCTCGCGAGGGGGTTTACATTTGTAAGTTGAAAGACTACGCAAACGGTTTTAGAAGCATCAAAGCGAGCGCCGTTATAGACCGATAAATTCGTTATTAATTAGATCTAATTAGAAAGAACAGATCCATATGAGCACTCAATACATTCTGTCAATTAGTCAGGTCTTACATCCATACGGGTCTAAAGTCAAATCGTTCCTCATCTTTTTGGCGGGCCTATGGCTCATTTTCTCAAATTAGACTAAGCTTAGATTAATTGTATTCCCCATCTAACTGTTATAGATTCGGTTCGTTTGATAATAGATGCTAGGAAAAGGAGATCGATTCGGATACTCAACTTCGTTATGCGATTACAAGATTGTTTTTCACAACCATCTTGGTGCCGAATATAATAATCGCTATATTGGTTTAGTTGCACTGCAGCACCGTTACACACGTGTCTTTGTAAATAAATAAATCTGGTTGCGAATGGAAACTTTTAAGCCTTATAAACGAAATGAGAAGAAAGACGGAGAGAAGAGAAGAAGAAATGAAACTTTTCAAATATTTTATAACATTTGCCAGACGTCTCACCGCAGTCAACGTCCAATTGACGATTAACCAACGTTCTTCCAAAGGTCAGTCTACCTTTTGCAATGGCATGTTAATTACTTCAGGACCGTTTAATTTTATTTATACATGCAACTTTTTCTACGAACATCTCCTATCAGTTGTTTAAAACAGATTCGTTTGGGGTTTAATTAACATTTATTGTTTCATTTAAATGTGTTTTCTTTTTTCTGTTGACGATTAAATTCTGACGCACAAACACACATGCACATACACGTGTCTACACGTAAAGCAAACCTTTCCGCACTGGCTCCGTCCACCAGAAAACATTGGCATGTTTTATTTGATTTCATTGTTATTTCCATGTACGTCTATACAAAAATATATGTATATTTTTTTTGCATTTGTGTACATGAAAAACTGCAGAATTTTTGGAAAAGAATTTTTCTGAAGCTGTATGTTGGCTAAGTACAAGAACGACAAGAACAGTAGCTACAGCAACAATGATTTCAAAAATCCAATTAGTGTATTTCAGGCTTTATAGATTTTATTTCTCTCCTTTTTGGGGGTTCGTATAAACATAACGAAACAGACAGAGAGAGATAGAGATGAGAAAGACCGGAATACATACATAGGTGTACACACACGCGTATGCTACGGCATATGTGCTATATGCGTTACCACTTTCTTTTCACAAATAAATCTCTTTATTTTTTCTTTGTTTCATTCCATGTTTGCCATGCTAAGCTCTTATGGATGGTTGGCTGAGTATTTATGCAAGCCCAATCGTATTCCTTTAAGCATGGTTTATATTTCATTCGTTTATACTTGATGCTTCTCTAGCTAACAGCTGTTCCTGCTAATTACTCATATTTGAAAGTTGATTTCCATTGCGTATATATATATATATATATATATTTTGCTGGGTAAGTAAAACAATACATATTTTTATTTTAATTATCTCTAATGCTTTATGTATTAACCGTACAACAATTTCGACGAAACCAATCGTTATATGAGCCGTTTATTTTGAAAGTGAGGTAAATTCATTTTTGAAAAAATATGAATATAACGATAATTGTAGATAAAACTTAATATAATCTTGACTGTAAAAAAAAAAAATGTTATATATACATATAAAAGATATTTTAGTTGTTAACGGTATTGCAAATATGTTTATATTAAAAGAAGTGCAAGTCTGCCTTGAAACTCGATTGATGAAAGCCTAAAAAAACGGAGATTTTGCATTGTAAATAAGCCGGAAACACATTTTGCATTCCCCTTTGAGTTATCGTAAGCAAACAGTGCCAATTGCATATTACAAGGGAATATGTGTGTCTTAAATCACGGTTTCGACAATTTTCACAATGACCAAGATAATATGTATGTTGGTGACGTACCTATACAATACGGAAGATCATATGGAGTACAATCTTGCTAATTGAAGTGTATACAGAAAGTGACAACCCAGAAGAACGTTATAACTAATAGTGTTGTGTGCAATGGACAAAATAGAGACATACTGCTGATGAAAATTGTTCGACCCTATGACAACGAAATAAACGTCATTGAACGCAGAGGTGTAATTGTTAGGACATTCATTCCTACCAAACGAAAGACATTGTCATGTGCAATTCCTTGTATATCCTCTGGGATTACTATGAGATACTTTTTATCAAATGAATACATTTTTATGTAAAATTGAATAGAACTTTGCTTTTATTACCGGAACCAGTTAAGACATTACGATGTGAAGCGGCCCACCGTTAAAGGTCTTACGCCACTTCGTTTAAAACAGTTATCCATTTAACGACTTTTGAAAATAAAGTTTCATTAGGGTGGTCCCATTAGAACGCTTTTCAATAGCGCTCGTCCTTGGGGCAAAGCACTTTGGTGTACCAAATTTCATCAAAGTCCATCAAAATTTACAACCTGTAGGTTGAACCAAAGAAAAAAACAAAGATAAATAGACGGACGGACCAACAAGCTTAGATCCATTCAGTGGTTTAAGTGATTCCGAACTGATCGAGTCTGAATCACTTTCAGAATCACTTTCTGAATTGATCGGTCTAATAAAAGATGGGTCCATTTCACGCCCTCCTGATTATTGCATACAAACTTAGTACTTTCGTATTATAAGTGAGGTGTGGTAACTGCTGCAGCTGATATAATTGAAGTGTAGTTCGTAGTGGTATAATAGAACCTTCATAATTTTTAGCCAGCACTATAAACACGACTGGACAATAAATTTGCATTATCAAATACCACAACATGCAAAAAATAAGTCTAATAACGCTTGAGAATATTTTTAAATTTACTGAAGTACGAAGCTTTACATATCTCGCAATATCAAGAAACGGACTTGCTCTACTTTCAAAATAAACGGCTCGAAGGTTGAGACAAGGATTATAGATTTAAGTTTTTGGAGAGGAGAGAATAAAATTTGCTTCAACATCACTTAAATTGTATATTAATTACATAACGGCGTATGTGGCAGTGGAACGGAAAGTTTTGCAAAAAATATCTGCAAGAAAATTTTTCTTTAAATTTCGATCCGTCTTAAGGAAAATTTTCAGTCATTATTTTTTTTCATTTAACATGTTACGGAGCATGTTTTTCGGAGAAATCATGTTTTCATAAGATAGCAGCGCTCTTAGGTGGAAAGCGCTTAATTAAGTAGCTATTTTTCTTTTCAGTTTGTTTTAATTAATTTTTTTTTTTTCGTTTTTCACTTATATTCTTAACATTCGTGAAAATGTAATTTTTAGAAATTTACACTTAATGTTTTACACTTTTCCTAACAATAATATTGTATGATTCAAAGTCTATCACATATGCATCGTGCATGGTATGTTCAACTGCTCTTTGCATACACTCTACATGTTATCTGAACTTGTAAGAGGGTAAATAAAAGTTTCATATATTCGAGCCGGTTTACATTTTGCTTCTATTATTGTACGTAGTATACAATTATGTACGCGCCCACACACACATACACACACACACACATACACACATACACAAACTCATTCACCCATTAAGATAGATGGATAGATAGAGAGAGAGGGAGAGAAAGAGAGAGGGAGAGAGAGAGAGAGAGAGAGAGAGAGAGCGTAGAAAAGAATGAGAAAACTTTTAATTAGCAAAATTTATCCTTTAGCAACAATGATGAACTTTTCGCTTGTTTTTCTGTTGTTTTCATTACTCTCCAATGACCATTATTCACTAGAAAGTGCTGAAAAAAAAAAAAAGAAAAAAAGTGGAAAAACGAAATACACAGATAGAGACTAAGTTGAGTTTGTGTGTAAAATCTCTGGTCTTCATGTACTCGCAATGTAGTTGCTGTTGTTGCTTTAACATATGCCAACAATGTGTTCAATACCTTGAACGTCAAGCTCTTGACTACAATAACAACACCCCCTAAAGTATGCTTATGATACCCATTATAATTCTAAAGAGTTCGCAATGCACAGGCAAACACTCAAGTCTAAACCTATTCAGCAGTGGTCTGTAAATCTATCTTTTGAAAAAGGTATTAAATTTTCGAATAAATTTTAATTATTTCTGAAGAGATGCCTTTGCAAGCAAAAAAAAAAAAAACATGAAATTTATCTAGATCTTGGATAAATATTGAACAGTTATTTTCTGATTTTCTTTGGTCTTTTAATTAAAATTTACTTTAAAAATAATTTTTTTTTCTTTTTTTCCTTTTGCTCTCTTTTCTTCCAATAAGCAATTATAAGTTTGTTTTTCCATTCTCTAATATATGCATGAAAACTAAAATGCATCCGAAACTGCTTATCGAATGCAATAAATTTACAAATTAACTGGAAATTAAAAGGAATTTCATTTTAGACTTATTTTCATTTTATAACAGACATCTTCAAAGAAAGATTTTTTTAATATTTAAATATTGTTCTTCCAAAAAACTATTCAAACACAGTGATGCTAAAGTTAAATAAGGAATCGAAAGTAATTTAACTTGTTTCGAAAACTATCATCATCAATTTTTCTTCTTTTTGTTTTTTTTTTTTATGTAATTAAGTAAATTTATTGTTTATAATTTCGTTTATTAAAAAAAAATGGAATCATTCGCGTCGTATGAATCAAGTATTTTGCAATCATTCATTTCTTTCTTTACTTCAACAAGAAAAACCATTCAATTTGTAGTAATTTAATAAATGTTATTTGCTTTAGTCCTTCCCTCATCTGCTCTATCTGTTCTTTGCTTGGGGTTATTTTAAAATTATTTAATTGCAGAGTGCTTCATTGTAAGCGCTTCAGTTTCCCTACTAAATATATGTAAGTTTTTTTTTAATGCCCTTTTTCTCTTTTCATTTAGTTCTTTGTAGTCTTGTTCTACCAATAGTTACTGCAACAGGAGCAACTGCTTATTAATTTATTGAACAATTTTATAAATCTCTATGCAATGGCATACTATTAGTCGCAATCTAGTAATGGTGGCAGCAATGGCAGTAAAGGACAACGTCAAAGGGAACATGTTCTGTGTAGAGGGGAAAAAGTAAATAATTCCCTGTTTTGTTATGTACTGTAACGAAGTTGATAGTTTAGTGATAACAATGGTAACCAAGACAGAAAGGAAGAAATTTCAAAAACTAAGAATGTATGCGAAACTATGTTAACTCTGGTTACACATTTAATTTAGGGGCAAATTGTGTAACGTCCCGCGCTAAAAAAGTAGAGCCAACGCCCGTCTATTGGTTCATAAAGACCAGCTCTACTAAATTTCAGTTGATATCTTTGAGAATGTCTCTCTCTCTCTCTCTCTCTTTCTTAGAGATAATTACACAAAGTACCAGGTATGTAAATATAAAACCTGAATTTGCCAAAAGATGGCCCTATAGTCCACATATATGCCTGAAACTTTGTTTTTTTGTAACTTGGACATCTTACAACCATTAAGCGGTCCTAATACCAACGCATATGGCAACAGAAAACTCCTTTTTCCAACAACTGAAAAGTAATTTCAACATTTTTTCTTTAACCGAACGAAGCAAAAGAAAGTATTTTTTGAGCTGAATACTAACGGTGGAGAAAAAATACATTCATTTCGCGAAGTGCAAAAATTCCTGGATAGATCCAGACGCGCGTATTATCCCCATCAACTGTGGGAGTAAATCGCTTTGAAAGAAAGACGATATTGTTTGTCTGGTGGGACCAGAAGAGTGAGATCTCTTATCAGTTGTTAAAGTGTCATGAAATAATTAACACAAAACGGTTAAAAGAAGGCAGCAAAAGATCATTCGTCCGTCCATCCATATTGCAAGACCGGTTCGCGATATGTGCGAAGCACTCAAGGGAGAAGTTGTAGCCCATGCTGCTTACTGCTCAAGCGAAAGTCTTTGCCTTTAGCACTTGATTACATCGATTGGACATGGATTTGTTGGTCAGCGCTTCACTTCTTATCCAACGATTATTGCGAAATTCCCTTTGTCTGTTGTATTGATGCTTTTCTTTATTGAATGTGTTTGTGTTTTTAAACATACAAATATTCGGCTGCTATTTTGGGACTCAAAGTTTTAATAGTGGTGAATAAAACTTTTCTCTTCACTTATCTACGTTTCTTTACTTTTTTTTTTTATTTATTTTTTTTTTGACTCATACAATAATAGAAATTTACGTTGGTCAACAACTGTCATAAGGCTTTTTAATATTTATGAAATTGTTCCTATCTTTAGTTCTTCTTTACACTTTTGCTACTCTTGATGCTTATTACTAAATGTTTTATGCTTCCACAGAGGGATTTTACCAAGAAGACTCAGAAAATTATACACACTAGAAATATGTAAGTTGCAGATCGTCTCGCATTCTTATTTTATTTTAGTATAACATCTTCTCTGACGATAAACGTGAGACAGTAAATATTTGAAGGTTCGCTATCTTTAAATGCTCCCAGCCGTGCTAACTTCTATATACAGCTATGGCATGAATTTTCAAATCCAATATTCTGCGCTATTCTCCAACATTTTATCCAATTAAATTTTCGCTTGGTTAGCAAATTTCTTTCATTATCCAAACACAATACACTTAACGCAATTTACGAAATCACTAAAAATTGATTGAATTTTTACACATGTGATACATAATGGCAATAATATAAGTAATGACGACGACGATGATGATGATCGTAATTCTTATCTATTTTCATTCAGATAAACGAAAATTACCGACTTTTTAATTTAAAGCATTTCATTCTATTTTCCAGCTGCTTATACAAAAATGTTCTCTCTACTCACATAGCTAGATATAACTGATATATATATACATATATATATATATATATTTTGCTTTGGTCGCTTTCATTTCTGCTCTTCTCATCTTGCTGCCATACAAAGTACAACACAATGAAATATTGTATTTGAAGCTGAATTTTGTCGTCGTATTCTTAGCTGAGTTTGAGCATATATTGAAATTAGGGTCAAATGTTTAGCTATTTGTTCGCCATTGTTAAGGGGAAAAAAGGAAAAGGAAAAGGAAAAACAAGAAAAAACAGAATTATCTGCATTGAATTTAATAAAAGACTTATGTGTTTAAAGGAGCAGACGAAACGAGAGGGACTGACCGACAACACAAGCACAATAACAATATTGTTACATTTTTATTCTATTTTTACCTATTAATTCAATTTTCGTTTTCATTTTACTTTAGCAACGAAAGGAAACGACATCGCACACATACATGTACAGGGATTCTAATTCAGACTTAGTGAGTAGTATTCATAGCAGTCCTGGTAAACGTACACATTCTCTTGTATTTACATTTGATCATCGTTGTAAAACGGTCTGTTTTCTATTCTTTTTATTACATATTTAAGCACATATTGAAACACTTAAAATAAAAATCTTAATTAAAAACAATAGAAAATCCTTTTTATATCTTTTCTAAGGGTTAATAAAACTTTATTGAGGCAATCGTTGCTAAGCTTATATTCTGTTTAGTTTACTAATTTACTACTAGTTTTCAAGAGTTTTAAGGTAACCATTGACTTAACAACATTCGTTTAAGTTCGAATACAAGATGAACACTCACCATCTCATTAAATATTTTTTCATTATAAAGATTAAGCTACGGGCTACAGCGAGTAGCTGAATGCTCAACATCGATTGATCTCTTTAAATAAACTTTAAAAAGTAGTAATGCGCTTCATTCAATAAGTTCGTAGGATGGATGTAGAATAACTGTTGACGAATCCACATCGTTTTAACTTGTATGCTAATGTGTGGACTGTCATGAAATTTTGATACGCTCTCTCTCTGTTTGAAGGTTGCTATGATCAATTCGATTCGTTAATAGTGGGAAATTATACGAATTTATTGAGCGATGTGTTAAGTTTAAGCAGTCAACGACAAAAACTTACGTAATGAATCTGTGAAGTGAATTTAAACTAACAGATGAATTAAATTGATAAACAAACAAAATCCATTGTTGTACTTGAAGTGAACTTAGCTTTCGAGCATTCCTTTTACATACTCGTCATTGGAAGCATCCGAAGAAATTTGATTATATCGGACAATTTGCACTTAAGTGCAACATGCCTTAGTTAGATCAATGATGAAAGCATAAATATGAATTTGGCTTAGTTTGCTTAAGTGTGCTCAAAATATAACTATTCCAAATGATATTCTGTCAAGTTGGCACTTTAGTTAATTGGCAATTTTCAAGTTGATAAAAATCGAATTGGTCTACGGAAGCGGTAACATTAAATAAAAATGACGGTAGACTTTCTGGCAACAAAATTGCATTATAGGCTGGAAATCGATAAGTAGTTAAAGTATGTGTCAGTGTCGCAGATGGTACAATTTCGTAGGCTTATCTCATTTATCTACATACACGTACATGACAATTAAATCCAATAATTTGGGAAGATCGAGACAAGTTATCATTATGACACGTATGACAAGAAAAAATATCAAAAGAAGTTTTCTCGTGTAGGCCAAGTTCTAAACTTAAAATGTGGATATCAAAGGATCCTTCATAGTTTTCCGCATGTTTACATCAAAGCAAACGTTCTTAGAACACTTATCAATAGCCTGCTTCCTCGAGCCAAACTAGGTCGGTATACCAAATTTCATCAAAATATTGCGATCTGTAGATTGAACATAAGAAAACAAGACAGACGGACGGACGGACAAACGTGAATTGCTTCAGATAATGATTCTCGATTGACCTGCATAACAAAATGTAGATCTATCTCAAATCTTTCTTGCTCTTGCATACATCCACATCAATTTAGCATACCCTTGCCCCTACAAATGAGTGTAGGGTGTAAAAGAATAGATACACGAAAAGCAAATAATATAAATTCCATTTAGGAGCGCCTGCTGAAGAATCCGCTTGCTAGCACACTTTTAATTTAAATCAATATATTGACTACGGCCGTCCGACTAACCGCTATTCTGCCTGTTTACTCGCGATAATTACGACTGCAACCCCTGGAAATGTCTAGAAAATGTAATCCCAGCTTTTTTCTAACTCATCAGTTACTGTCAAATCGTACGACGTGAACCATATGAACGCTACGTCGATTAAATGTATTTTTACCTACTCTTCGAATGATATATGGTACAAAAACTTGTGGTGGATGACTGAGAAATTCAACGCATGTCAAAATTGTTTTTGCAGTAAATTTTCTTTTAAGAAATAAATCAATTGAACTAATCACAAAAATTTAATTGCTGTTTTGTCGTACTTACAGTAAGAAGCACATTGTTTTCTGAACTCTGCTTAGTTTTCCTCTTCGGTGTACTAAAATTCATTTTATTGACGTCTGTTAGTGTTATAAAATTAATTATATAATTATTTCAGCACACAACACAATCAAGTCGAAGACGCGTGCAAATAATGTTAGACCTTAAAAACTCATGAGTTACATACACTCTTCTCTGTGTGCGTAAAAGAGTCATTAATATATAACAGTAGAAAAATTATTATTTGTTTCATTACTGATAATTAATTTCAATTTGTCAACCAGCATAATTGATGAAAGGAATAGAACATAAAATGCTCACAGACCGTGGGTTCTTAAAGCAAGAAATTGAAGGGAATAGAAAAAGCAAATTTAACTGTGAAATGTTTCGCAAACCTCGCTTAGTTTCCCTGTTAGTCTTTAAGACGTTTCCTGCCAAGCTGTAAATGCGTGGATTTTATTTGCATTGACGACGGAAATATTTACTAAGAAATAATCGATAAGTCGTGTGTACTGTTATCGGCACACTTCTCAAATATAGTTGTAACTGAGAGCCCCAGCTCTGTCGATGACGGGTAAAATCGATTGTGATTTAAATTTATTACTCCACAACAATTTTGCAATCAAACGACTTTTTATTTGTAAGGGATCCTTCCATTCTTTGGATATAAGTTTAGTTAGTTTATCGTATGTAGTCAAGTTTAGTGTAAGTTTACTTATATGTCAGATAGTACACGCCGTGCAATATAAACCAGTGATGGTATTAATTCGAAGTTACAATATAAACTTCGGATTAGAATTCGGTCGATCATAACTGAATGCATCAAATACAAAGTCAAGGTAAAAGAGTAGAATAAGGCAGCAGTGTTCATATGTATACATAAAGGTGCCAACGATGTCATCCTCTTTTGTACGTGTGTAAAGAAACCGTGTGTGAAGAAAAGAACTGTATGTGAAGTGAAAAATATCCGGAGAAACAAGTGATGGTTAGGTCCCATTTCAGCGGAGCTCCGGAAAATACAAAATTTCTTGAGAAGACCCTAAAGAGCCGGAGAGCGAACTCTGACGAAAATTTTACTTTTACACACTCGATGGTAAGAAAGATGAATAGCTGTAAACTATTTACTCGTTACAGCCCACAATCCACAGCTATCGGGAATTATTAACCGGCCCAGCATTATATCAAATAAAATAGTGTAAGCGATAATTAATTTTTTGATTCCAACGTTTTAATTTGAAAAACTGAGCATAACGATGCAGGGTAACAAACTTGTTAGTTTTTATACGCCCTAAAAGGTTATAATAGTTTGAGGTAGAGCCTTAAAGGGAACTAAAGCTACATCGACGTAGGAAGTTGTGGATTATCAATGTAACAATTTCCACATTTAATATAAAAGAGAAAAGTGAATAGTTTCGACCTATGGCATCTTGTAAACTTGCGAATGCAAATTAACTTGAAACAAATTTTAATTAAATATATCTTTCTTGTCTCTATTTTAATTTGAATACTAATTAAGAATTCTAAGTGACGAAAGAAAAGAAACAAAATCAATTAGAAAACAAATGTACAAACTGAAGAAAGGATATAAGAAAAGCGACAAAACACGTACACCTAACGAAAATACGTTCTCTAAAAATTGAATAGCATTTTTTTAATTCTTTATTTGCTTTTTCGATTAAATATCATAATGTTGATCTTAAAAACATTACCGAAAAAATTTCAAAGATGAAGATGTTCTAAAATGAATTATGAAAGAAAAAGAAAAAAAAACATAAACAAAATAGTTAAGCGGAAGGAAGTATAAAAGCAAAAGTTTAAGAAAAGTCTTTCAGAGAATTATTTATAAATTGCAAAGAATTGACTGACTGACTATCTATTGTTATTGCAGTTCCTATGTGCTTAAGGTACTTGTTATGATGAAGAATTTAAGTGAATGAATGCTTGATGCTTATAAAGGAGAAATAAAAAAATAAGAAAACATAAATGCAACAAAAAAGAATACATTTTATATTAGTTATAAATGATTTTTCTTTCTTTATTAAGCAATAATAAAATACAGAAGTAAGAATGTTATACTCGGTAGCGGCCGAATCTTTTGTACCCATTACCATTATTATGAAAAAGACCTAAATACGAGAAAAAACTAAATTTTCATTCTTTATAATGTTGAGTGGGCGTGAGTGACTAATTCCATTTTTATGGAATAGCATATATCTCCATTCTTGCGATCGTGAGTGCGTTTACCACAGCAATCAGTAGATGGATAGATAGAGGGACCAATTCAATACCAACCTGCGGGAATGAACTGCCAATGTCTCTGGCAAACTTGAAACAGATAGCTTCCTTTTCGCGACAAAGAGTACGCTTACCGCAAATGGGCAGACAGACAGACATGCAAACGGATCATTTAAATACCAAGCTGCATGCGAGAACTGCCAATGTCTTTGCCAAATGTGAAATCGATAGCTTTATTTTTCCGACCACGAAGATGCTTACCGTAGACAGCCAGGCACACAGATGGCATTTGTCGCTCATCAATATATTCAGAATTCTGAGTGTTGCATGCGTTTTGACAATGTGAGTGTAATCCTTATCTTACGATGATGGGTATAAAAATTCTTCACTATAAGCCTCTAATGCACCTCACGCGCATACTTTTGTTGTTTCTCAAAATAGAATAAACACACGAGTCTGTGGTAACATAAACACCGACAGATGCGGTCTATTATATACTTTCGATTCTGTCGCATTGTATTTAGTGTCGATTTCAGCTTATTTTAGACTCTAGACAATCTATAACAAGTATAGCGAGTTCACGAATGAATGAATAAATTATTAAAACGATTTTTTTTTTTTTAAGAGGAGAATCAAAGACTTGGAATAAAGGGCGTATTAAACACGACTTAAATTTCGAATAAAGAATTGAATCATATATAAAATATGTCCAAAAACGCAAATTGCCTTCGAAATATGCAGCACGTTACCCGTTGATTAAGAATCCCATGGAATATTAACATGTAACCGGCAAAAATGTCGAATATGGAAACAACTGAGGAGAGATTTTTCGCAAACAAAAAAAAAACAGCCGTATTATCGAAGGGATTTCAAAAACTCGCCTCAAGTTGAAACCCATTTTTCATGGTTTTTTATTTTTCCTTATTTCTTAAGAGCAAGTAGAAAAAAAACTGCAAAACTTTATTCGAATGTAACAGACATTTATTTATATATTTACGTATGTGTTTAAATATATTTGCATATGCATGCTTGTGCTTCGTATGTGCGTTGTCTTAAGGGAATAGTTTTGGTTTTATTGGCATGTAAAATATTTTTCCTTTTTTTTTTTTTTTTATATAAAGGGGTACATAAGGTCGAAAGAGTTTCAAACGTCAGTTCATCTAGAAATGTGTAGAGCGTTTTTTTAGATGTTTTTATTCTTTTCTTTTTTTTTTTTTTTTTTTTTGGTTATTTTGAAGTCAATTTGTACAAATTATTTCCATTACATTACTTACTTGTCTTTCAAATCATGGTTGTTTGGGAGTTTTGCAGCAATATGCTTTTGTTAAAACGAAAGCATTTCATATATTTTTCTAAAGTTTTCTTTTTTTCTTTTTAGATATTAAAGTAAATGAAGCATAGTATGCATTATCTCTCGGGTTTTTTTAGAAAAAAGAAGAAAAAACACATTTTGCTGCCATGACAATACGGAAACATGATGGGAATCGTTATGATATATTCTCTCTACTTACTTACTGCACGTTTAACAATAATTTTAATTTAATATAAAAATTTAAAAATCGGTAATGATCTCCTTTACGAATGTAGACGACTGTAAGTTTGACAAAATTTCCTGCCTTTTTTTTTATAGGTTGCGTCAAGGAGAATGACATATAAATATAACAGTGGGCGCGGGGACACTTAAAATAGTCAAAAAACTTGAACACTATTGCAACGGCAGTATACGAGAGAATTTAAAATTTTGAATACGTTTCACTCGAAACGCCAAAACAATTTTCATTTTTCCGTTCGAAATATTACGGTATCTTCGTTTAAGACATACATAGGATACTTTCACTAAATTAATATAAGCATTTTACCACATATCACCGGGGTTGGAAGGGAGCGGATATCTGCAACATCCAAAAGAACTTGAGATAAACAAAACTTTTATTTCACCGATCGATCCAGAATCACTTTCTGAATTGATGTAAGCTTGTCTGTCCATCTGTCCCTTATGTTTTCTTGTGGTCAGCCCTACGGGAAGTCGTTTGCATTCGGCCACTTTCGATCACTTCCCCCATGAGACTTGACTTTGAAGACGCCTTAAATGAATAACTGTAGGATGGTGTAGAACCTTTAATGATAGGCTATGTTCCATTTGTTTGTTATTTACCAATTTCTTGTTTATTAATAAAAGAGTCCCTCTTTTTGTTCGAAAATTTTTCTTTTTCGATTCAACGCTCGTCAATTATACAGAAAACAATATTTCCAAAAGACTCTACGTTTTTGGTTTTTTTTAAATTAAGTTTGGGTAAGTTATCGTGTCGTTCGCAGAACCCCTTAGGTGAAACATGTCTGGCGTTGCCATTTTTTAATACTTCTCCGAAATAATTTTTTTTTACTAGTACCTCAAGGTTTGCTTGAAAATCTTCACCAATCTTATTAATCTTATGAAGCTCTTTATGAAGGTTTGTTAATAACCTTTCTTGTCATGCCGAAAAAAAATTGCTATTACCGTAGTCTACCGCCTTAAGTCGGTTATAATACATTTTCATGGATCCTCTATGGATTTATTTCGAAGAAAACATTATATTGGAAAGAGGTTGAAATTTTGAAGACTTAAAACTGCAGCAAACATAGAATTTCAAACTGAAGATGTTATGGAAGAGTAAGCGCTATACGCATGACCACGAGAGACAAGCACACTATCAATTACAGCAATTTTGTAGTTATTGAATAAAATAGTCCATCCTTAAAATTTAAGGAAGTGAAATAGTTTTTAATCAATTCCCGAAGATAGTAGATTGCGCTTGTCTTTGTATTTGAGAAAGTGAGAAATAGGTCGCAACGATCACCATTGCGAAGATATGTATAAAAAATTGAAGCTTGAATCTTTCTTTGAATTTTTAATTGAAGCTCACACCGCACTCTCCGCTAGCAATAGAAGAACTGTGACTTAGAATCTATAGCAAATATTGATCTAAACTTTTCAATAGGGCTAACTAAAGAGAAATGCAAAAACTTAACAGAGGATTAATTATGCAGTTGCATTATATTATACTTATTAGTAAATATGGACTGGAAAGCTTTTGAAGTAACAAACGTTTTCGACTTGTTTATCGGTACATAAAAACTTTACCCAGATGAGTGTAACTTTTTTATTTACATTTCTATTTCATGTAATTTTTTAAGTAAATATGCAACTAAAAATGAGAACAATTCACGATTATACAAACATGCAACGAATTTACTTTATAAAATACCCAAAAATATAATAAATTAAATGTAAAGCATGTGTACATCCTTCCATAAAGTTTTAAAATACATATATAAAAAAACAAAAATATTTAAACACATAGTATATTGAAATGTTGGAAAGAGAGAACAATACTGGAACATATTTCAGAAAAAATTTCACAATTGTATAATTATTTTACAAAAAAAAAAAAAAAAAGAATAAACCAACAGCAACAACGAAAATATAAACAATATTTTCAACAATTTATACGAGATTTTTGT